>CABHPH010147590.1:0-41213 GCA_902168325.1 Peromyscus nudipes
ACACAATCACTCAGCACAGACTCCAGAAATGAGCCCCACAATATGGATTATTTGATGGTCTGCACTCCACAACACAGTCAAGGATTTCTTGTTTAAACAAGAGCTGGACCACGCTATCTGGCTCCAAGCCCCTCCCCCCCCCCCAAGAGGGGTGTCTCTCACAGTGTGTCAAATACCAGCAATGTCATAAGGCTTTAAATGACCCCAACTCTGTCCCCATCCCATTTCCCTACCACTCTCCTCTCTATCGCCTTTCCCTTCTTGCTTCCTTGGGGAAAAAGGGGGGGGCGGACCTTGCACTGGCTCCTCTCTCTGCCTGGAAGACTCATCCCTCTGCCTGGAAGGCTCCTCCCTCTGCTTGGAAGGCTCCTCCCTCTGCCCAGAAGGCTCCTCCCTCTGCCTGGAAGGCTCCTCCCTCTGCCCGGAAGGCTCCTCCCTCTGTCTGGAAGGCTCCTCCCTCTGCCTGGAAGGCTCCTCCCTCTGTCTGGAAGGCTCCTTCCTCTGTCTGGAAGGCTCCTCCCTCTGTCTGGAAGGCAGTACCACAGACATCTACCAGGGTCCCTCCTTCATCTTCCCTTGAGATTGGCTTAAAGGACACTTCCTTGGAAAGGCCCTTCTGATGACTGTTCAGAATGACAATCCCCTTCCTCCTGTCCAAACCCTCCGCTTCCTCCCTCACCAATGTTTCATTTTCTTCAGCATTACTTACTTACCGCAACCGACCACATAACTTACTGACTTTTTTCTTATATGGCAGCCCCATATTTTAAAGTTTAAGTTCCCAGAGGGCAGGATGTTTTTGTGTGTCGATTGCTTCTTCTCCACACTGGGAGCGGTGGTGATAGCCCCCCAGGAACCACTGTCTACTGACTGAATCACATGGACTTGTCCCTGCTCCAAGCACAGGGAATTCCATTAGGATACACAGCTGCCATGGGAACTACCAAGACAGAGGCTTATAAAAAGTTAAGGCCATCAACAACTCTCTGAGAGCATGACAATTCGCAAAGTCACAAACAGCAAAGAGATGAAAAGGTTTCTCTCCAACAATAATCGCAATGCTCACTGCGCACAGTGGCTCGTATCTGCAATCCCAGCACTCAGAAGGCAGACACAGGAGTAGGTTGCGTCCAGCCTCGTGTGCAGAGCAAGTCCCATATGAGACTCCGCTCAAAAATAAAATGGTAAAACTCTAATAGAGTCCAGGATATGGGGCTTTCAAGAAACTCTAGGGCAAATAACCGCTATAAATTTCCTAGAAAATTAGTTGGCCTTAAAAAAAAAAGTTGAAACAGGGGCTGAAGAGATGGTGCAGAGATTAAGAGAACTTGTTGGTCTTCCAGAGGACAAGGGTTCGATTCTCAGCATCCACACAACAACTCACAATGGTCTGTTAACTCAAATTCCAGGGGAATCTGATGCCCTCTTCTAGCCTCAGTGGGCACTTCATGCAAGTGGTGTGTGTGTGTGTGTGTATACATATATATGTATATATGTGTGTGTATGTACATATATATGTATATATGGTACATATATACAGGCAGGCAAATAGTCATACACATAAAATAAAAAGGTGGGTTTTTTTATATTTAAGTATTTTTTACACTATAATTTCAAATCATTTATCCTAAGGATAATATGCAGATTGCTATACACAAAAATGTAAATACTAATAATATTTCAAGGACTATAAAATAAACAGAATCTGATGGATGGTCATCACTCTTACACAGTTCAGGACCCTGAGCCCAGGGAATGGTGCTGCCCACAGAGGGCTGGGTCTTCCCAGATCAGTTAATATAATGAAGACAATCTTGCATAGATGTATCCACAAGCGAACCTGATCTAGACAATCCCTCATTGAGACTCTCTTCCAACAGTTAAAACTAACCTTCAGAGCAAGTCTTCCAAGTCTACAGGAGTTTAAAAGAAAAGAGAAACTGGAAGAAGTCAGGAGGTGATCACAGAGACCAGCACTGGGAAGGCGGCATGGACGGTGACAGGGACCAGGCTGGGAAGGCGGCATGGACAGTGACAGGGACCACCACAAGAAAGGCCATGGATGGTGACAGGGACCACCACTGGGAAGGCGGCATGGATGGTGACAGGGCCAGCGCCGGAAAGGCCCTGGATGAAGACAGCTGCAGCAGGTGAGTTCTCAAAAACATCTGTGTCTACAGACAGATGGAGGAGTGGGAGAGACTTTTTTTTCCCTAAGAATTAGAAGCGTTCATACGTAGACAGCCACAATATTTTATAGTTAATATTTAAATGTACAACAGGAAAAGGGCAATTGCTAGACTTAGTTACCTGAAGGATCAGAACCGTAGAAACTGGCGGCTGTTGTTATTGGTCCCGGGGGATGGATGGCGCTCGCTGAAGACCTCTGACTGGCGATCAGAATCCTGCTCTTCGTAGATGGGAGGCGGGACATTGCACCCAACCCCAGCTGGGGCTTAAGGAGCATGGCCGAGCGATAGAAAGTGGGAGGGACTTCATAGTGAGTGTAGGGAGGAGAGCAAAATTCTTCTTTCCCAGGGTGGTCTGCGACCTACGACGAGAGATCGGAGCACGTAAGTCTAAACAGGGGCAGGAAAGCTGGGCTCAAATGGCAAGCACCATCACGCCATTAGCTCCTGGGTCAGAGATCAGGTGCTGTCTCTCGGCCCAGGGTCCTCATCCCTATGATGACAGTACAACTCAGTGAACGCTTCAGTCTCTGCCGGTTGTAATGCGCTACCAATCTATATGTCAAAGGGAGAAAAGAAGAACTCGGTTTTAAGATTTCTTTTCAATTTCATTGTTATAAATGCACTGAAATTTGAGTGACTATTTATTAAATAAACAATGTCAAGGCTGGGAAAAGGCTCAGCAGTTAAGAGCAATTACTGCTCTTGCAGAAGACTGAGGTTGGGTTCCCAGCACCCACTAGGGTGCCTCACAGCCAACTGTGACTTAGTTATGGGGTATCTGTCGCCCTCTTCTGGCTCCCTCAGGCACTGCACACACATGGTGTACATACATGCAGGCAGGCAAAAACACCCATATACATACAACAAAAATAAGTCTTAAAAATAACATAAACAATGTTAATGAAACAAAGAGAGAATTTATCAAATGTTCAAAAATGATTAAAACCTTCATTATACCTATGGAGAAAATACATCATTTTCATACTCACTAATCTTATAATAAGTAAATAATGTTATATTTAATCAACAGAACATAAGAAATAATTGTTAGTAAGGGAGAAATGTTTATCTGCAAAAAAATGAAGAAATTAATAGAAAAAACTTGTAGGCCTGTACTGTATATTTTCATAATTAAAACCAGATTTGGAGCAAAGTGAGATGGCTCAGTGGGTAAAGAGGCTTGCTGCTAAGCCTGAGGACCTGAGTTCAATACCAGGGAGTCACACAATGGAAGGAGAGAACAGACTCCTGCAAGTTGTCTTCTGACCTCCACTCATGTGCTGTGCACACATGCACACACAAACACTCACACACAAACACTCACATGCACACACACACTCACATTTGGGCACATAAACACTCACATGCATGCACACACATGCACGCGCGCACGCACGCACACACACACACACATACACACACATGCAAATGGATGCTGAATGCTCTCAGGAATATTTGGGTGGATTCCTCTGGGATAACAGATCTAGGCTAGAGTCCCATGGGCTGCTCGGTTCAGAGCATGTATCAGCAGTGTCTACACATAAATATTTGTTAAGTAAAGGAATCGTGTTTCCCTCCACCATTTCCTCTGCTTAACAACATAACGATACTATTCATTGTTCCTGTACTTAGAGGTTCAGAACACAATCTGTAGTAATCATACATGTGTGTATGTATATACATACAGAATACAGTGTATAATACACAATGATATATATATGTATATATATGTATAATACACACATATATATACACAATGGTATATATATGTGTATGTATAATACACAATGGTATATATATGTATATATATGTATAATACACAAATGTGTATATATATATATATATATACACAATATACATCCTGTTCTCAGAATGTCTGTTCTCACATAATTTGGGACTTGGGTGCTGGGGATGGAACTCTACCCCTGACCTGCTTTCCAGTTCATTGTTTCTTTTTATTAAACAAGCAAAAAGGAACAGCATAGTCTACTTAAGTTATAATATATAAAAACAGTGCTGGGGCAATGTCTGAGTAGATTCCTCTATTAACTAATTCTGCTCTGAACCATAATTTATTCTGTATGTCCAGCTGCTCATGTTCAGGAATTACTACTATTTCACAATATCTTTTAATAGAGGCCCTAAAAGCTTTGATCCAAGCTGTTGAAGGCATAAGCCCTGTTTTGATCCCCTTCTAATGTTGAAATGGATACAAAGTTCTTTAAACCGACATCACTGAAACAAAAGATTAGGCATTCAAAGTTTCATTATAATCACATTGTGAAATATGCATGATGATTAGACTCTACTCAGGCTGGGGTGAATTCTATTCCCTGGAAAGAACATTCACCATCTGCGCTCGGGTGCAATTGCTATCCATCTCTGACTTTTCTTTTCTAGACTCTTCTTTTTAAAATTTCTGGGTGCCACTCATCATTTCCAATCTCCGTAAGTAAGGGTTTTAAGATTGTAATGTGCTGATCTGATTCCTTGGAAATGGTCATTTCAGAGCCCACTACTCTATCATTCAACAGTGACTTTAATGATTTCAGCCATGTCAATGCCCCCTGTTTGGCTGGGTAATCTTTTTCTGGTTGCAAACATCTGAAATGTCCTCTATAGGCTCTTCTTGTACCAAGTGCTTGATTCCAAGATGGTGGCACTACTATTGAAATCAAAGAGGTAGGGTCTTTGTGACTCAAATACGCCTCTCCAGATGAACCTTGAATGCTGCACCCACCCCACCCATTTCCTCTGCTTCCTGGTCCACATCCTGTCCACAGCAGCCACAGGCTCTCACAGTCAGCCACTCCTTACGGGGCTCTGCGGCCCCGCAGGATGGACTGAGCCTCTCTCTCCAGCATCCTGAGGATGCAGTTCCCAGGAATTTTGTCACCATGACAAGAAAGAAAAAAGTAACACGAGCACAAATTCTTTTACAAGGTGAAGATTTTGCTTTTCATGTCTAGTTTATGCATTTTTAATTAAGCAGGGGAATCCTACTTTTCTTTCATCTGAATGACAAAACAGAGCAGGTTCAGTAGTTATGAACACAGCGATCGACTCAAATGTTCCACTGACCTCCTTCTCCAATTGGGGCATTTTTAGAGAAGACTCTGTGAGTCAACAAAAGACTCCTCAGATCTCAAACACAGTCCTAAAATCAAAGGATATATGCAAACGAATTCCTCCTGCATAGCCCCGTCCTGCTCTGCCCTGCCCCATTTTCCCTAGGCTCATTTTGCATGAATCTTCTCTAGGGGAGATATAAAATTAATATCTGCACTCAAACTGGCACAGCATCATGGACTCCCAACATGACTCCTGCAAGGGGCTGGAGAGATGGCTCAGTGGTTAGGAAGACTGGCAGCTCTTCCAGAGGACCCAGCACCCACAGGGCAGCTCATGACTTTCTGTAACTCCAGTTGCAAGGGATACGACGCCCTCTTCTGGCCTCCATGGATACAACATGCACATGGTACACAGTTTCACATGCAGGCAAAACACAGGCACAAAAATAATTTAAATGGACTCCTTAAAGCTCATCTTGCTTGGTGAGTAAAATGAATGTGTTGGGGGTTACTCACAGAGGAGGAGACAACTAGGGACAGCTGTATTTTCCTGATGACACTAATGCTCCATCTACAAGATCACATGCTATGCAACTCAAGTCAGAATGGGTGCAAGCCTGAATCCAGAGCGCTAGCTAGCTTTTAAGTAGCAGAGCTGACTAGGCTCAGATAGAAGGAAACACAAGCAGGAGCAGACTCTACAGCCACTTGCTGAGGTGTCTGCTGCCATCCCAGCCTTCATCAAGGATCCTGCTGGCCTGGACAAACACCGCTCAGCTGTGCAGACGTCGCCTTGATCTGCAGCAAGCTGGCATAAAGAACAGCTATTGGACACCTGCTAAAGATGGTGCCAGTTCGAGTCTCTGTTGCTTTGATTTAAAAAAAAAAATCCAACTTGAGGAGGAAAGCATTTATTCACCCCACACTTCAGGGTCACAGTCCATTATGCAGGGAAGTCAGGCCAGGAACTCAAGGCAGGAACCTGAAAAGCAGGAACCGACCCTGGAGGAATGCTGCTCACCGGCTTTCTCATGGTTTGCTCAGCCTGCTTTCTTATGTGACCCAGGATGACCAGCCCAGGTTGGCCTTAGTGCGCAGGAAACAGGCAACACAACCACTGTCCTTACTTCAAACAAAGAGCTTAGTCTTCCATGCTGTTGTTTTTGCATATATTAATGTATGGGTTTCTACTGTATCTTCTGATGCAGGGTTACACTCAGATGCCCAGTTACTCGGTTTTCCTTTCTTGGCCTCACGAATGCCAGGCTCACAGGTGTGTACCACCATATCCGGCTCACCACAAGGTTTTCTCCAAAGTGAAATACTCCCCACCAAAGGACTAGTCTGTTCAGTTTGAACACCCTGTTTGTCTTTTCCTTGCTGTGGCCTGGCTCATAGATCGCCACTCACATATTTAAATGTGGAAGCTGGCTTAAATGGGTCCTTGTCTAATTCCCCATGTCTTATGCTCAATAAAACTTAAATGAACCTCCTTAGATATTTGGGTCCACTTCAACCTGGCTATCACACTGTGTTTTAGACAGTTACTTCCAGGCACAAGTATCTACTTTGGTACAAACCTGTCCCAGAGCATCTACAGTTCACTTACAGAGGACATTTTGTTTTTAAATTTCACTGGGGAAAAAAAAAAAAACAGACTTAAAACACAAATGTATAGCTTATTTTACAATGCCACCCTCTTACCTCCTGCAGAAACTTTTCGTTCATCTGACTGAAATGATGCCCTGGGGGCTTGATCCCAGACACCATCAGCCCAGAGGGGAAGACCCTTGGCTTCTGCAAGTCCGGCTTGAATTTCTCATACACGTTGGCAGATGGCGGAAGGTCATGGTTTGCTGTCTTCTCCTCTTGCGGAAGAGGCATGCCACATGCAGGAGGGGCATACGGAAGCCCCACGGGGACCAGCGAGGCATCCCCCTGAGCCAGTGCCTGGGGGTTCCTACGGATGTATGTGATGATCTTGGGCCTCACGTGCTTGGGCTTGGGCATGAGGACTGGCTTCGTCTCTGTCCTTTCTTCCACTTTATCCGTCTCCAGTTTCTCTGTCGCTTCCTGGGCGGAAGGTGTGTCCTTGGGACGTGTGAGCGGCTTGGGGACCCCACTGGGACAGGCGCTCTTGTCAGGGGCTTTCAGGGGTGTGTTCAACACCTGCCCGCCGTCAGTGGGGGGCAAGGCCACCGAGGGTGACCCCGTGTCCACACTGAACTGAGCACCGCTACCTGGGGGAGCGGGCTGGTGAGTCGAGTTCACGGCTGTCTCTAGGTGCAGGGGAGCTGGGGTACTGAAAGCTGAATCTCCTCCAGCTGGAGGGACTTCACTTTGGGCTGGGTTTTCTTGAAGGTTCCCGTTTTCAGCTACAGGGGTCACTGCCTCTCTGCTTCTTCTGGCTTCCGAGTTGTCAGGGTGAGGGCCCAAGAGCCCAGAGGCCTCAGCTCTGCTCCCTTCCACAGAAGGACCCGAGGCCAATGCCCTGGCGCTGCCCACGTTACCGCCACTCTGTCTCATCCCCTCCCTTCTGACCTCAGAGGGTGTGCTCTCAGTCACATCACGGAGAACAGACGCTACACGGGCATCACCTGGTGCAAAGTCACTGGATGCAGTTTCCTTCATTGTCCTACCCACGCCGGGTGACGTTTGGCCAGTGAGTCTAGTATCATCCCCTCCAGGAGCAGTGCTCTGCACAGGGGTGGCTTGCTGAAACCCCTCCACACCACCACTGACCCCCATCACTTCTTCCAGGCTGCTGCCTTCTCCCACTCCAAGTTGGTGATGGCCGCTGTTGAGTTGACTCATGGTTTCTTGATGTGCCTTCTCACGCAGCTCCTTCCGCTCCACAGGTGACATACTTTTTTTCTCATGACATCCCAGACCCTGTGCCTGGGCTGACTTTAGTCCCTGCTCATTCCTGGGTTGGATGTATTTGAGCTCTGCTTTGGGCTCCCCTCTTCCTTGACCTACATACCCTCCTGGATGACTGAGGCTGGGTGTTTCCTTCAGTGCTGAAGTGGGAGTCGATTCTGGGTGAGTGATGCACTTGTTGTAAACGTCCAAGCCATGAGCCCCCTCCACCTTGGTGTCTGATGGGATGGACCCCCTGGCTTCTGAGGTAGATGGTTCAGGAGGATGCACACACTTCCCCTCTGAGGTACCCTCACCTAGAGAAAAAACTGTCCCTGGAGAGTGACCAGCTGATGTCCCCTGTGGCCCCTCCCCACGCCCAGGCACATGGCCCTGTGGCTCTGAGGTGTCCGGCTGCACAGGCTGCAGATTCTCCCGAGTGAGGCCACCAGCTGCAGCTGCTGAGCTACCTGCTCTTTTCAACTCTTCATTGTCAAGGGTCTTTGCCAATTTGTCTTTGGGAATGTGCCTGGGAATTTCAGCATCCCTTTTAGCCGAAACCTCTGGATTGGTTTGACCTACTGCATTCCTCCAGCTGGATAGACTTGGTCCCTGGACACCCTGTGGGGTCTGAAGGATACCTCTTTTCACTGTGTGCTCTTCACTCAATTGTCTATGAGCAGCCAGGGAAGGATGAAAATCCCTCTGACTGGTGGAGCCAGCCTGAAACCCTTTCCCAAAGCCCTGAAGTTGAGGGGGCTCCTTCTGGGAGTGGCTGTGGTACTGTGGCCTGCTTAAATTTGCATTTCCAATTTCATCCTCCAGATCATGTGTCCCAGACTCATCGTGTGAGGAGCTGACCTCCAACATGATTTGATTAGCATTTGTATCTCCCATGCTTAGAATGCTCTCATTATTGTTTTTTGCCCGCTCTTGGTGATCTCGCAGCTGACTGAAACAGGATTTCTTTGGAGCCAGTGGGACGCTCATGGTCTCCTCTTCAGTGAGGGCTGCTGGCCATGCAGTCCCCCTTCAAGCTGCAGGGCAACAGGCAGCCGTCACGTTGCCTGTCCTCCTCTGACAATGTCACATCTAGACACTACTTTGAACCTCTTCAGACAAATTTCAGAACCAACCATTGTCTTGACACACAGCAAAACAACTCATTATGCTCCATTGCTGCTCAGTGAAAATCAGTTACTCCATGAGACCTGCAAAAAAATAAAAACACAGTCACTTTAGAGTGGAGATGGCAAAAATCATGAGTAAGAGACACATGCAAGAGCCAGGTGGTGGCGCACGCCTTTAATCCCAGCACTCGGGAGGCAGAGCCAGATGGGTCTCTGTGAGTTTGAGGCCAGACTGGTCTACAGAGTGAGATCCAGGACAGCCAGGACTACACAGAGAAACCCTGTCTCAAAAAACAAAAACAAAACAAAAACCCACAACACATAAATGATAATACACACACACACACACACACACACAAAGAGACACATGCAATAATCACATAGATGTAACTGTTGCTTCTATAATTTTACTTCATTTGCTTATCTCAAAACCAATTTCAAATAGAGGCTGCTGCTAGCCATCATAAGGATACATGTTAGAAATGGGATATAAGGGGTTTTACATGTATGTGGTCTTAAAGGGGTATATATGTGTGTGTGTGTGTGTGTGTGTGTGTGTGTGTTATGATAAAACAAAATAAAAGCCATCTCTTCTTTTTATTGATGTTTTATTTTCTAGTTATTTTCCAGAGGTTAGCTATAATCTAAGAATATTAGATGAAAAATTCCATAAACAAACCACCCAGAGGTTTCAAACAGGGTACAAGTTTTAGTCATGTGATAAAATTGTGTGCCGTCCCAGCTCTGTCATTGGGGGTTCTGGATCTTCCCTTTCTTCAGTCTACACATGACCCACGCTCCAGTCTCTTAGTAGGTGTCTATGCAATCAGACTGTGTGCCACATAGAACTCAGATGTGTCCAGTGGCCTGCTGCCAAGTCTGCGCCACTCACATCCCTTCATCAAAGGCACCACCTGACACCATTGCCAGAAGGGTAAGCATAACACGAGCCATTTGGAGAAGAAAAGGTCTCACACAGATGATTTTCATCACAGCACATTGTTAAGACTGCTCTGTTTTACTGCTAGTTATTTGCTAACCTCTTGCTGGACCAAATGTATATGGCACACTTTATCATAGGTCTGTATGTGGAGGGAAAAGGTACCACCTGTAAATCCAAGCATCTTGGGGATCTTGAGCTGCATCCTCACCAATGAGGGTAGACCACAGTGCACACAGCTGAGAACTGGGAGCCAGCAGGCTGTAGCATCTCTCTCCACCTCAGTTCTCACCTTCCTAACTTCTGACCCCACCATCCTTGCAAATTCTGAAATACATCTCTCTTTCCCATTCATTTCTTTTCCACCTGTGCATACATGTTTTTCCATCTAAATGAGGTCCTTTCCTATAATCTGCCCTGAGTCAGTTTTGTCTTATTATACGTCCCTTTCCCTCTTCACCCCGGGACATTCGAACACAATTGTGTCCACTCCCTGTGCCCTGGGAATGTGGACTCCTGTGCACATATCATCCATCATTTGCTGCCATAGCTTGGGCTCTTCCCACACCTCCCTCATGGTCCCCATTTTTCCTACTCTCACATCTTCCCCATCTGTCCTCAGCACGCCAGTAACCTGAGGTACAACCTGACCTCAATACAGCACCTAACTGAGGGACTGAGGCTAACTCAGGAAAGATATGCCAAAATTGCCATTTCTTTCTTGTTTCCATTTTGGGAATGTGTTTCTTTTGAAGGTACATTTGTCCTCCAGGCACAAACGCTAACAACACGTAGGCAGACTGACATGACAGCCATTTAAAAAGAAGCTGAACTCTCCAGGCTGGGATATGAGTGTCCCAGTGAGTCGAGGAAAGCAAGGAATTCACAAACACGGCCATCCACAGAAGGGCACCACCTCTGACTCTCTGGAGACGGAAATACAGATGCAAAGCCAAGAGCTCTCTTGCTCTGAATCACATGACCAAAGAAAACCAGAACATCAGAAACCACAAAGAACAATAAGACTACCAGAAAGTAACAAATGCCCATAAAATCACTGGAGGAAGCTGTGTTGTGTTTGCTTGGTTTCGTTTTTCTTGTTTTTAACATATTTCTTTTATTTGATATGTATGGGTGTTTTGTCTCCATGTACATCTGTGCACCATGTACATGTAGTACCCTTGGAGGCCGGAAGGGGGCGTCAGATCCCTTAGAACTGGAGTTGTAGATGGTTTTTGAGTAGACATGCCAATGCTGGGACTTGAACCTCAGTCCTCTGCAAGAGCAGCCAGGGCTCTCAGCGGCTGAGTCATCTATTTCTCCAGTCCAACACTGGAGATTGTTAATATTATTAACATTTAAAAGGATCACTATAACGTAAGCATCCATTGTTGGCCAAAATGTCCCTACAGAGGACACGGGTGCAATGGGGGCACTGGGTTCTTCTATCTGTGCCCATCGTTAACCACTGGGCAGGCTCAGCTGTCTCAAGTTCACAAGCTCTGTAAACAGTTGGGCATCTTATCTAGAAGCCTCTTTGGTTGATGCTAGATCTACTTTTGAATCATGAAATGGACCGACGGCATCTGGATACTCAGGCATAATCTCTTTACCCATCTTAGATTCCAGTTTCCTGTGAGCTGTGTTTGTTCTGACAATGTATTGCTAAAGCTGCTCTCACACAATGAGAAACTCAGTAGATCCAACACCATGTCCTCCTCATCATCCTGAGTCACCTGACTGATGGCAGGCTAGAGTCAGAGGTTCACAGCCTGACAACTGAGCTTTGGTGATCCCTCGGTAGTTAAAGACTTAAATACTTGTACAACTCTGCTTAAAACACACCTGCCCCATTAAATAATCCTTCCTACCAACAGCATCAAAATCCAGCTCCAGGCCACTTCTCCCTAAACTCTTTCCTCCCTCCTCCCCCAAAGCTGCTAAACAAGAGTTTACTTGTTTCTCATGTCCTGAGTCTGCACCTCTCTCCTTGTGGACCAGCCCGACTACACTTTTATCACAGCCATGTTGTTCTTTTTTTTCTTCTTCCAACCAAAGTTTCCCCTCTCCCCCTCCTCCAAATTCCTCCCCCGACTTGTCTTCTACCCCTCCCCCATCTACTCCTCCCATTCCTCCTCCCCTGTTTCTCTTCAGATCCAGGTGGGCCTCCCATGGGTACCAGCCAGCCAAGGTACATCAAGTTGCAGCAAGACTGGGCACCTCCTCTTCTGTTAAGGCTGGGTGAGGCAATCCATTAGGAGAAAGGGTTCCAAAGGCAGGCTTCAGAGTCAGAGACAGCCCCTGCTCCCACTGTGAGGAATCTCACAAGTAGAACACGTTACACGACTGTAACATACATGCAGAGGGCCTAGGTCAACCCATGCAGGCTCCCGGGTTGTCGGTTCAGTCTCTGTGAGCTCCTGTGAGCCCAGGTTAGTTGGTTCTGTGGGTTTTCTTGTGGTATCCTTGACTGCTCTCCCAGCCATGTTCCTGACTTTACTGTCTACCAACAGGTCACTTAGAATCACTAATAAAAAGCAAATACTTAGCATCTTATATTGTTTGGGAACAGGGACAAGAAGAGCTGGTGTGTGTTCAGCACAGATGCGGTTTTTAAATACTTTTCATCTGTGGTTGTCTGAACCCACAGACGTGGAACCCCAGAGATTGGGGGCAGGGGCGGCAATTGTACATTTAACTTTACAGCGGTTAAATGTGCTTCGTCTGTATGTCTTACTCATTTTAGGAGACCACAAGCTTACTACATTAATGGTTCAAGAGCCTCTGTCCCCTGTGGCTTCTGGGCCAGCATAGAGACGTCAGATGAAGTGACCCAACCCCATCCCAACTTGAGTTCAGAACAGTGAACTGTCACTTCTCTCAGGTTAGCAAGGGCTCTATTTTTTTCAGTTGTATAATGGTTGACTGAAATGCTAAAGTGTCTCTTCTAAATGAAGAACTGGCTACCTTCCCCCACCTCCCCCAGGGCTGAATCAAGGGAAAGCAGACAGAAAACTGCATTCTGGAGTTGGAGCGATAGCTCAGTGGTTGAGCACTTGATGCTCTTGCAGAGAACCCAGGTTCAATCCCGGCACCTAAGTGGCGGCTCACATGGTCTCTACTTCCAGGTCCAGGGGGATCTGATGCCCTCATCTGGCCTCCACCAGTACTGTAGGCATGTGGTACACAGACACATAGGCAGACAAAATATCCATACACATAAAATAATAAAAATGGTATTTCAAAAAAAATAAAGAAAACTACATTCTGATTGCCGTATATATTTGTCACGGTTATTTTTTTTTTAAGTAAAGTTGGTTGCAGGGATTTTCATATCACTAAAAGGAAAATGGCTTTTAAAAGATTAAAAATTATGCCTACCGTCTCCCTGAACTACCAAGTCTGCTGTGTAAGGCTGTATGTGTCTCATATGCATATTCAAACACTGTACCTCTGAATGTGCCATCCAGCTTAGAGAACACAGCAACATACTCCTGTCCAGTAGGGCTTCAGTGTGGTAACCATGCAAAGAGTCAAAAGTCCTGAGTTTCAACTTTAGTAGTGCAATATTCAGTTGAATTTAATGATGTAATTTTATATGTACTTACACGTGATTGCTTATAAACCCATCCATTCTTCGGCTTTAGCATCTCAGGATGTAACAGTTGCAGTTATTTAGGTACTCGGTCCTATTTTATAGTGTTTTATATGTTAAAGCAACCTTTATTCAAAATGCTTGGGGGAAACAAGTGTTTCCAATTTTGTGCTTTTTCCATTTGGATATACATAGTGAGATGCCGCAGGAATATGACCCAAGTCTAAACACGGGATTCGTTTATATTTAGCATGCACCTTTTGTGTATTACTTAAAGGTGATGTCACACGATGTCTTTAATGTATATGCATTTTTATTGCAACCTATCACAAGGTCAGGAAGTGACATGTTCTGTTTGTGGCCTCATATCAGCACTCAAAGCATCTGAGGTTTGTGGGCCGATGGGATGCTTCAGCGGGTAAAAGTGACAATTGCCAAGAGACATGGGTTTAATTCCAAGAATCCACATGACGGAAAGATAGATCAGACTCATACAGGTGGTCCTCCAACCTCCCCCTGACCATTAGACATGCATGCACTTACACACACACACACACACACACACACACACACACACACACACACAAAATAAATAAATGTAAAATAAAATATTAATTTTTAAATGTTTGGAGTTTTAGAGAATTGCTTTCAAATTAGAGGTGCTTAATATGCCTACGTTTGTTCTCAACTAGTAGTCTAAAACATGATCCTCTGCAGCCTAATGAGCTTTACAAGTTCAATCCCACTGTAATGCGCTTTAATATTGGTAGGGTATACCAGCGAAGGCTCTGAGCAGAGGCTCGGTAGCTGTCCGCGGTGCTGAACTCAATGACCGACAAATAGTATCAACACCGACAGCTCCTGGGGCGGGCTTTATTCCTTTCTTTTGTAAATAAAGTAGAGAGTTGTTGCATTTTATCCCAATAAATAATCAAGACACTATTTATAGCCTCTTTGTTTTGAGGTAGCATGTGCTATTTAAAGTGTGAAATGCTATTTACTCCTTTATAAGTCCAAGAAAGGGGGTAACTGGTTCTTAGTTAAAGCAACCTGATATTTAGTTCATTGACACTTGGCTTCAAGTGTCTTACACTCACAGGATACACTACATAAGCCATTTTTCAGCTTGTGTGCTGCGGGTTTCTTCCTACAGAACACATGGAGAAAATACTTCCTCGCAGAGTTTCACTCTGTAGCCCCTGCTGGCCTGGAACTCTGTAGACAAGGCTGACATTGAAATCACAGAGATCTGCCTGCCTCTCTCTCCCAAGTGCTGGATTAAGAGAGTGCTTCATCACACCTAGCCCTTCACCACTTTTAATAATCATATTTACTCACCAACTTTCCTATTGTTAGACTTTAGGTTGTCTGGAGTTTTTAAAAAGTTTTTCCAAGAATGCAGTACAAATGTGCACACCTGTGTGCTAAGCTTGCTGGGGGTTGCTCTGCTTCCATGGGAGCCTGGCACACAGTAGGGGCCCTGTAACTATCTGTTGATAAACACACACTGCCTGATAAAAGAGGTGCCGATCCTCACGGTGCCCCTCAGTTTCCCCACTTCCTTTCAAGTCTCTCCCTCAAAACTTCTTTAATTGGCCATGGAGATCTCTTGATTCTCCTTCCCACTGTGGATGAGGGGGGGCGATAGAGGGGAGGGGATGAGGGATGAGAACATAAGGGAACAGGGTGGTCAAGCTGGAGGAGGGATGGAGTGGGAGAGCAACGAAAGAGATATCTTGATAGAGGGAGACATTATGGGGTAAGGGAGAAACCTGGTGCTAAGGAAGTTCCCAGGACTCCACAAGGAAGACTCCAGGTTAGACTACTAGCAATAGTGGTGAGGGTGCCTGAAGTGGCCTACCCTGGTAATCAGATTGGTGAATACCTTAACTGTCATCATAGAGCCTCCATCCAGGAACGGATGGAAGCAGATGCAGAGATCCACAGCCAAGCACCAGGCCAAGCTCTGGGAATCCAGTAAAAGAAAGAGAAGAGGGAGGGAGGTCAAGATCATGTTGGGGAAATCTACAGAGACAACCGATCCAAGCTCCTGGAAACTCACAAACTTTAGACTGACAGCTTGGAACCTGCCTGGGACCGTACTAGACCCTCTGCATACGAGACAGTTGTGTAGCTGAGTCTGTTTGAGGGGCCTGGCAGTGTGACCAGGATCTATCCCTGGTGCATGAGCTGGCTTTCTGGATCCCATTACCTATGGTCAGACACATTGCTCAGCCTTGATGCAGGGAGAGGGACTTGGTCCTGCCTCAATTGAATGTACCAGGCTTTGCTGTCCCCTCATGGGAGGACTTACCCTTATGGAGGAGGGGATGGAGGATGGGGGGAAGGCAGGGGGGCAGTGGGAGGAGGGATAAGAGGAGGATCTGTGGTTGGTAGGTAAAATGAATAAGAAAATGTTTTTTAAATAAAAAAGAAATTGTCATTCAGATTGGAATTTCTTTCTTATCAGGATTTTCCCTTTTCTATTATGCTATAATTTATGTTCTATAGACTTAACTATCTTTTACTCTACAGTTCTTCAAATTTTGGCCAACATCTTTCATACATCATCTTGACTGTAAATCAGTTCTAAGGGTCCCAAACTTGCACCAGACCCAGACCCTAGCAATATGTGATCTGGCTTCCGTGTCTACAAATTAGTATTTTCCAGAATGTTCTTCCATGCACTATCCAGTGTTCAGATTTTGTGTTGTGACTCTTGCATCTCACAAAGTGAACCCAAGGCTCATCTACCACATTCAGTCTTCCAGAAGTTGCATTTGTGTGAGGATTCATGCGTCACATTCTGTCCACTCACTCCCCAGAAGAAAGTTACTGAGTTGATCCCTTCTTTTAATGATTATGAATAAAGCTACCACAAACATACATGGCCTTTTGTGTGAGACCCAAACTCAGATGGAAAGCCACAGTGCCACATGTAGGGCATATGATCACTCGGTTCTGAACACACTTCTCACTGCCCATGATTCCTGGCTCTATTACCTGTTCATGGCTTTCTTCCCTTCTGCGGCACGCCACGATGCCGCATGTAAACGGGACACACACTTCTCACTACCCATGATGCTCCTCTCTATTGCCTGCTTAGATTTTTCTTCCCTTAGGTCCCGTACGGGCTCCAGCAGAGCAAGTGTCTCTTCCTTTTCATTTTGCCCTCTCCCTAATCCCAGGACAGTCCCAGGCACAGGCATGCAAAAGCATGGCCCAGCAGAGTAGTTGACATGCGAACATACAGCGGTCGTGAAAGCATGCCCAAGAACTAAGCAAGAGCAAGCCAGACAAAACCCAGTGTAGAGAGGGAGGTGGGCTGCTGGCAGAGGGAGGGTCCGTTTCCTTTAAGGGTGTGGCTCCCGAAGTCAAGCATATGAAAGTGCTTCAATACTAGCAATGTGGTTTTCAGTACCAGAATGGCTCCCTAGGACTGCATGTAGTTTGTTGATGTGACTTCTTTGTATTTTCTCGGTTCAACAACACCTGTGAGTAGCGTTACCGCCCCTTTTACTGGTAAATGAAAGCAAGGCTGCTGGGGATGTCTTTCTGTACGCTGTGAACGTGCTGCTCTGATTGGTTGATAAATAAAATGCTGATTGGCCAGTAGCCAGGCAGGAAGTACAGTACAGGCAGGATAAGCAGAGAGGAGAATTCTGGGAAGAGGAAGGCTGAGTCAGGAGACGCTGCCAGCCAGACACAGAGGAAGCAAGATGTAAAAGTACCGGTAAGCCACAAGCCACGTGGCAACTTACAGATGAATAGAAATGGGTTAGTTTAAGATAGGAGAACTAGGCAGCAAGAAGCCTGCCGCGGCCATACAGTTTATAAGTAATATAAGTCTCTGTGTGTTTACTTGGGTCTGAGTAGCTGCAGGAGCTGGGTGGACACAGGAAAACTTCAACTACACAAGGCCAAAGGAAGCTGAGTGACTCTGGAGGTCACTAGAGGAGCTGAGGGCTCAGTGCAAGCTCTGTGCCAGCCATGGCCATGCTCAGCTGACAGCACTGTCTAGAAACATCTGCTTTTAAAGTTCATAGTAGGGGGAAAATGCCATTTTGTTTCGTTTTGACTCAACCTCTAGTGAGGGTGCATAGAGCTCTATACAGCATTAGGGTGCCCGTTGTTCCTTCTTCACATTGCCTGTCTCTGAAGCCAAATTAGTTTTAGGCTTTATTTTTCATTGCAGACATGGAAGATGGGCTATTCTCAGGATTCAGATTTTACTGTGATTAGATATTAGAAAGTTAAGGGCTTTCTCCTGGGTAGTAGAGACAGAGGGAAAACTGTTGTAGAATGTTATTTTAAGGTGTGTTACTTTTGTTTATGTTGCATTTGTTTAACTCTATGAAGTTGTGTTACTGTGCCTGTCTAAAACAGCTGATGGTCTAATAAAGAACTGAAGAGCCAACAGCAAGGCAGGAGAAAGGATAGGTGGGGCTGCCAGACAGAGAGAATAAACAGAAGGAGAAATCTGGGAGGAGTAGCCAGAGAAGGAGGAGGACTCCAGGGGCCAGCCACCTAGCTACACAGCCAGCCATGGAGTAAGAGTAAGATTTATGAAAGTAAGAGAACAGGAAAAGCTCAGAGGCAAAGGGTAGATGGGATAATTTAAGAAAAACTGGGTGGAAATAAGCCAAGCTAAGGCTGGGCATTCATAAGTAATAATAAGCCTCTGTGTGTGATTTATTTGAGAGCTGGGTGGCGGGCCCTGCAGAAGAGACAAAAACAACCAACAACAGAAAACCCTTGCCTGGTGCTCACCTCACACTGCCAGCCCTCAACACTCTCTACTTAGGCTATCAATGCTATTATGGACATCAAAACCAGGAATCTAGAAACTTCCTCAGCCCCTACTCTAACCCAATACAACCCATTAACAAGAGCTATGGAGTTGACCTCCAAGTTCATCACCAGTCCATTACTTTCCCCTTGGGGGCCACCACTTATCATCCCCCATAGACTTCACTCACGAGTCTCCTATCAGGTCTGCCAGTCTTGGCTCTGGCTTCTCCAAAAGGGTCACTCATACATATCAGCTAAAAAGGTTGGCTTCAAATACAAAGGTAGAATAGTGGTCTCTTGAGAGCAGGAAGAGCAGAGGAGGAACACAGGAAGGACAGAGAGTGGGTACCAGAACACAGTCAGAGGGAGGAGTAAGTTACAGGGTTATACTGCACAGCAGAGTGGTATATGGTGCTCAGCAACCGATGATCCATCACACTGAAAACCAGCAGAAAGGTGCTAGGCACAAAGGAACGATAAGCAAATCCGATGCAATGCATTTGGACTTGGTGTACATGGATTAAATTATTCTGTATATGCATATATACAATTGTATCAGTTTACAACTTCTAAGTAAAATTTACAAACAATAAACACGGAACGCCCCAAGTTTTATTTATGCCTATTTTTAAGTTTCTAAGGTCTCAGACATGAAAAAGAACTCATTTTTGCCTTTGAGAATCTCACAGTCCATTGGAGTAGAGGGGAGAATAAGCTAGGAAATGGGGAACAAGCAAAGGGCTATTGATACTGGCTATGGTTGGGAAGGAGGGAAATAGTATATTTTTGAACTTTTGGAATTTTCTGAGCTCTAACTGGGCTCCTGAAAAAAGAAAAAGCTATATTTGGTAGATGATGAATTTGAACTCACTTGGATAAGTAGAGAAATGGAAGTGGGGTGAGACGTAGGGGGAAGTCCTCTGCCTACACAGTCGAACAAGGGGTTAAATATGACTAGAGAAGAGTCAAGGGGCGGAAGGTAGAACTGGAAGCAGGGCTCATATAAGTAGAACTCTCAGTCTGTCCTAAGCGGGTGTACCAGTTAAGCATGTCAAGCTCCATTCTGAAATTAAAACGGGATTCTAAAAATATCTTGGCCCAGTCATACAGAATTTCATATCATCTGCTGTATATCCTAATAGCGACCACTCTTTAACCAATTCCAGGTCAGTGAGGTTGATTTTCTTGATTTGTGTCTATGTACCTAGCAGGGATTATGTTAGGGCTTGATAGGGGCTCCACACATCCCTGTTACACTTGGCATCAAAAGCTTTACATGTTACATGGCACACATGCAAAAATGCCATAGTGCACACTGATTCAGAGGCAAGTCTTCCTCCTGGTCAGGGCCCCTGGCAGAGCTGGAGCTCTGCCACGTTACATGGTGAAGGGATTAAGTCACTTTTCTTACATAGATTATGTGTTACATCTGAAGTCCCAGGAAGACTAGCAAATGCTACAGCAATTTCTTGGTGGTAGGAAGGGCAGGATCCAATAAACTGTCTTTACTTTTGAGAAAATGGAGACAGGACAGAAAGCATTGAATGGATGAGAACATCACTTGAGTGGCAGGTTGCTGAACTATGAGTTCATCAAAATGTGTTACGGTGGGGAATTCGGAACACGGCATTTTTCTGATTTCCAACACGTGGATGAGCAGTCACAACGTTCGTCTTTTAAGTTTTGAGTTTCTTCAGTTTTTGAACCTATCTCGATCCAAGTTGTCTTTCTAAAACGTATCTACTTTCCTTTACTCAGGCCCTACAGAATTATTGGCCTGTTAGTTCAAGTTCCTTTGGAGCTTGAGGAGTCCTGCAGAAGAGATGGAGGAAAAACTGTAGGAGTCAGAGGGGTCAAGGACACCAGGAGAGCACAGCCCACAGAATCAACTAAGCAGGGCTCATAGGGATTCACAGAGACTGAAGCAACAACCATGGAGCCTGAATGGGTCTGCACTAGGTACTCTACAAATATGTCATGATTATTAGCTTGGTGTTTTGTGGGACTCCTAATAGTGAGAGTGAGGGTGTCTCTGACTCTTTAAATTGCTCTTGGGACCCTTTTCCTCCTACTGGGTTGCCTTGCCCAGCCTTGATATACGGGCTTGTACCTAGTCTTATTGTATCTTGTTATGCCGTGTTCAGTTGATATTCCCTGGAGGCCTCCTCTTTTCTGAAAGGAATCGGAGGAGGAGTGGATCTAGGGGAGAAGAGTACTGGGAGGAGTGGAGGGAGAGGAAACTGTGCTCTGGATGAATTGTACGAGAACAATAAAAAATTATTTAAAGACTCAAAAAAAAAAACCCAGAATGCCCCTTTCCCTTGATCTGGGGACCAATGAAGTTCCTTGACAAATAAATCACATCAGGACATTCCCCAGCTCCCAAATCTCCAAGAGCATCCTTGCCATGAGCTCTGTGGTAACCTCCAGCCACTGTTTGAGCCTCCTGTGCCAGCTTGCTGTCCAGGACCTCGGCACTAGTGCTGCCACAGATTTGCACACTCCATGTGTGACTCTCCACAAGGTGGGGCTCTATGATGTTTAGGTCTCAGCAGAAATGTGTCCTGCCTACACAGGCTTTCTTGTATGTCATCCTGTATCCCCACTCTCAGCCCCCTGCTGTGTGGCTCACACCCTTTACCAGGCACTTAATGTGCTGTATACTGGCTCATGGCATTTCTCATCAAATTAATGGAAGCCCCAGAAGATAAAGAGCTAAACCCTGATTGTCACAGAGCCCTGTGACCACAGTAGAATTCGGCACACTGTAGGCACCCAGTAAGCATTTGTGAACACATTCACAGGAGCATCACTGAATGTTTCCTAAGTCATTTTGCTCTTACCCAGGGTATTGCTGAGAGTATAACCATCCAGGGTTAGCAAATGTGAGAAATGAGGAGGAAGAGCTGAGAGTGATGATCCCAACCTTCTCATTCTATAAATGAAGAAACTATAAGCCCAAGTAACCATGAGATTTACCCCAAATTCCACAGCTGGCCCTGTGCCAGCGAGATAGGGGCCGACTCCTCAAAGCCCTGTCTAGTGATCACATACACACACGCACACATACACACACACCTCAGACTTGGACCAAGAAAGCTAAGAAAAGCCAGGTTACATGGAGGGCTCTGAAATGGACCTAATTTATTAAGCATCAAATGATTTAAAAATATAAAACCACTAGATGTGGTGGCGCACACCTTTAATCCCAGCACTTGGGAGGCAGAGGCAGGCAGATCTCTGTGAGTTCGAGGCCAGCCTGGTCTACATGCTGAGTCCAGGGTTATACAATAAGACCTGTCCCACATACATACATACATACATACATACATACATACATACATACATTCATGCATATATCCACAGTACAAGAATACCAGGAAAATCAGAGATAAGGGATAGGTCCAATCCTCACAGAAAGTGCAAACTCCTGAGGGAAAAAGACATAATGTACAACAGCTAATGGTTACAGTGACCAACGCAAGGCCGGATGTAATAAAATAAGCTGCTAAACGAAAACCCTAAGCACCTCATGAGGAGGAGGAGACAGGAATTCCAACTGAGGGGAAGGGACACTTGCTTCTCGCAGTCAGTGAATGTGTGGAGGCCTTGATGGTGTAGCAAACATTCAAGCTGGCCACCTGCCACACATACCAAAGCTTGCATCATTCAAGGTCTGGCTTCAGGCTTCATAGGTCATCCCTACCCCACCCCAGATACCCATTTCTTTAAGCTCCATTTGTTTTTCTCTGGTGGTGGTTGCTAAGAAAGAGAAGCCATCGGGAACTGCCAAATACTGCCTTCTAAGAAAAGGATTTGTGGGGAAAATAAGGCCTGAAACGAAGCACAGGAATTATGCAAGGATTTTCTTTATTTTTGCAGGCCCTGCCTGCTCTGCCAGAGAAGCGGGTGTTATGTGTCCCAGTGAAGGCAGATCTATGCATATTTTCATCTAGTTGAAATAGCAAGAACACCTACTCCAACCACTGAGAATTAGAGCCAAACAGCTCAGATAATGGTGTTTTGTGCTGGGCTTTATTAAAAGGAGACATGGGTTTCAAATCTAGATAAAAATACGCAATTTTCGAACGATGGAGAAAGAAGAATGTTTACATCCAGGCGCCTCATCTTGGCTCTCCGGAGGCTAACTCGGGAGAGGTTTTGATCTTGGTCTTGACAGAGTGGGCAGCATTCTTTGAGGCATAGAATTAATTCAGATGTCTGTTTGCAGGGCAATTGCTTTCCTGTGTGTGTGCTGACTGCTGGGCCTATTAACTCGACCCGGTTGCCTCTGCCTCGGCTGCCCAGGCGGCACCTGAAGCCAGTCTGAGACTCAGACTGCCTCCTTTATTCCTTCCCCTGTGCAAGCCCAGTGATGAAAACGTCAGGAATGTGTGCCCATCCTCGATTCTGTCCACACGCGCTCTGTGTGGCTTCCCAGCAAGCCCGCCCCTTCCTCTCACACTTGCTCAGCGGTCCCTGCCCCCTATGAAGAGTAAAAGGTCTGATGGGGACACCACAGGGGAATCCTCAAAACCGTCTGAGCAGGTGGGGAGGGCGGGTGGCTTCTGAGGGGATAATCAGAGAGAGGCATTGGGCTAGCCTGGTACAACAGAGACAGAAGCATGCTTTCTCAACTCCACCGCGGCCCCAAGTGGACTCGTTTCAAGTCAGGATGCTTGTACCATGCACGCTTGATCCTCGGCACCAGGGACCCAGAGAATGTACTCAGGGCGGAGGCTGCCTGTCATCCTTCCTTACCTGCAGGGCCACGGGCTATTATCCTCAGGCCTGGGGCGTGATCTAAAAGGCAGAAATCAAGCTTTGCCATCTCATCAGGCAGAAAGTAATGCTCACGTGCTGCTCAGATGCTTGCGTGGGGTCCCTCACTAGAAATGGGGCTCCTTCAAATCCCTTGTTTTGAAAGAAGGTGAATTTCTTTCATCGTATATCAGAAGCTTACCATCTTTCTCCTATCAAATGAGCCTAAGGGGGGGGGGTGAAGGTAAATTATTAACCCCAAGATGCAACCCACAGGAAAAAGACCACAATAACTGGAAAGAAGGAAACAGGGTGACCAAGAGGATGAGGAGTTGCCGGGTCAAAGTAGGAAAGGGGTGGTGGACACAGCAAAGGGAAGCAGCTGACAGACTGCAGGCATCAACGGAGGCTTCCTGAAACATTTATTAGCCTATGCGGGGGGGGGGGGGAATATTAAAAATAAATAATTAAATAAGGATGCCAGAGAAAAGAGATGAATCCACACGGCCCAGTAATCAGCTGACCTGCAACCGTAGTTATCACACAGAGCAGGTGGCGACTGCTGACTGAACCCAGGTTTGCTGACTGCAGTGAGTGAGTGTGTGTGTATGTGTGCGTGCGTGCATGTGTGTGTGTATGCATGTGTGTGCACATGCATGTGTGTGTATGTGTGTGTGCACATGCGTGTGTGTATGTGTGCGCATGCATGTGCGTGAGCATGTGTGTGCGTGTGTGTGCATGTGTGTGTGTGTGTGTGTGTGTGTGTGTGTGCGCGTGCGTGCAGTGACAGACCCCACCGTTAAGAAACCAACTGCAGGAGCAGGTGAGGGTTGCACAGCCAGGCTGGGGGGCTGCACAGCAGGACCCACAGATAACAGGGCAGGAGATGGCGCTGGTGGCAGCTGGGAGCCCACCCCAGGTAGAAGCATCTGCCAGGCTGGGGTCCCTGAAGGAAGGAAGCCACTTTGGCCACCAGGCTGCAGAGGACTAGAGTCAACACTGAAGGGGATGGCAGATCCTGGCGTGCCTGAAGCAAGGGTGGGTCAGGCAAAGGGCTGGGGCAGAAAGCTGCCGAGGAGAGGAAGGATGATGGAGGGTAGTGGACTCCCCTAGCAGGCACCCTCCCTGGCTCTGTGACTTGCAGGGCTGAGAAACCCAGAAACTGGCGGGTCTTGCCTTCATCTGCCAGGCCCTTCCACCCTAGCTTGGGGCAAGCAGAGCTGCACCCAATAGCAGCAACCTTGGGGGTCCTGGGTCATCGCGAACTCCCCCCAGCTGGGAGGCCCTTCTCTAGTCTCAATTCCCGGCTCAAGGCCCCACCATCCACCTACAGTGGGGTATCCCAAACTCAGAGCATGGCCTCTACCAGCAGACCTCCCCACCAGATACCCTGCACTGAATACCAAAGCCTTGGGAACAGACAGGGCCACCTTCTCAAGAAGGGCCTCCTGGAAGAGCAGAGCAGCCTGGATTTCCTCCACCCCACCGAGGGAGTTCCTAGGGCTTGTATATAGGTTATAAATCTATAAGGGGAAGAGGTGAGTGGAGAGGGGTTGGAGGTCTGGAGCCTTACATCTTCTCTTCTCTTCCCCTGGTCCCCTATCCCTGGAGCCATTTGTTTAAAAAGAATAATAAAAGAATTAAAAAAGAATAAAAAGGAAGGAAGGAAGAGAGGAAGGAAGGAAGGAAGGAAGAGAGGAAGGAAGGAAGGAAGGAAGGAAGGAAGGAAGGAAGGAAGGAAGGAAGGAAGGAAGAGAAGAGGGGAGAGGGGAGAGGGGAGGAGAGAGGGGAGAAGAAAGGAGAAGAGAGAAGAGAGAAGAGACTGTAGACATCCAATGTGGACTAAACTCCAAAGACACTCAAACAGAGCACATTCATAGAAGGAGCAAGATGATCTGAGATCAGAGGCTGCGGGGGCAGGGATGGCACAGAAGAGAGGGAGGGGTCGCTTACTGCCGTCTTTTATTGTTATAGTAGAAGATAAGAGTTGAAAACACTGCTTCCTTTTGGAATAATGCACTTCAAAGTACAAAGGCCTGGGTTCTTTTCATAGAAAACAAAAGGCACAGACTCATGATAAACATGAACTTTCTAGTTTAACCCGAAACTTGCAGTTTCGGGGATTTGAGGGGCCACTGGGATGGACGCCCGGAGTGCCCTTGCTGCAGTGACAGGATCCTGGCCTCTCAAAGCGAAGCAGCAGGAGGAGAAGCAGAACAGACCCCGAGCTCCCCAGCATCTGGGCAGGCAAAGGGAAAAACACCATTTGCTCCTGGCCCCGAGCACAGCAAAGGGATTTTGGAGAGATTCTGAGCGACTTTAACCAAATGAAATCAGGGTGTCAGCGAGCTGCATGTTTGACACCCATGAAGCAGACGGTAAAGTGTCCCAGCCGCCTTCCGGTGGAGGGGAAGCTTGGGATGTCACCCAAGCTGTGTACCCAGGACTCTCGGAATGCCTCGGAACACCCCCCCCCCCAATGCAAGGCAGTGACGAAGAGGCTCGGCACCACTCACGTCAACTTCCTAGTCTGCATTTTAACACAAGTGAAAAACAGGCTTACGGCTTTGTTGTGAAGACTAGGGAGGAAAGCTTGTGTGGCACACCCATCGCCTGGTAGACTGGACACAGATGGCAGCATTGTGTTAAGAACTGGACATTTAAGGGCCCAGAGGTTAAGAGTGGTTACTTCTCTGGCAGGAGACCTGGATTTGATGACCAACACCCATATCACAACTCACAAACTCCAGTCACTCCAGTTCCAGGGGATCTGACACCCTCTTCTGGCCTTCCCAGGCTCCTGCATGCACATGGTGTCCATACATAGTTAGGCACATACGCAGACACACATACATAAAATATTTTATAAAGAAATGAATCACACCCCTTCCTCCCAAGGCTTGGAGATCATCACGGAAAAGGGGACTGAAAGACTGTACAAGCCGGAGGCAGTGGATGACTACAGCAAAAATGTTCTCGGGACACAACAGCGCAGTCGCAGATACGAACTCACAGCAGTTGTGAACATATGCACAAGCCATGGGCAAACCCAAGCCAGACAGAAACCCCAGCATGAAGGAGGGAGGTAGACAGAAAGTCCTGTCTCCTGATGGCAATTGATAGCAGCCGAGAAAGGGAGAGTTAGTTTTCTTCAAGGGTGTGGACCCTGGTAGGTCGACCACACTCCAGTGGATGGCCACACGTGCCAGAGTATATGGGCAGCGCAAATGATACTTGATGGGTTTTAGAAATAATAGGAAAGGACATAGAGTCGGGGGGGGGGGGGGTAAGGAAGAGGAGGCGATCCGGGAGAAGCTGTGGGTGGGAATACGATCGAAACAGATTATATGACATTTTCTAAGATTAATTTCAACGTATAGACTCATTACTGTGTAGCTGATCGGGCCACAGGATGAGTTTCCTCTTGCTTGCTCCCAGCAGCAGCCAGTGCCCAATGAACCAAGTTTGTGCTTCTCTTTTCAGAAGCTTGGATAACCTCCCATCCACACCTGGAGCATCTTCTGTCCATACATGGAGAATCTTCCATCCATACCTGGAGCATCTTCCGTCCACATCTGGAGAATCTTCCATCCATACCTGGAGCATCTTCAGTCCACACCTGGAGCATCTTCCGTACATACCTGGCCCATTCTCAACCCCATTCCAGAACCGTCCCCATGTCCACCTGCCCTCTCTTACACTACTCTCTCCCCTCTAGAACTTGTATGTCATTAATGCACGATGAGCATTTGGCCTCTGTTCTTCTAGAATGTATGTGTGGATATATATGCAAGGTGTGAGGAATGTGCCCTTTAGGCAGAATTTCGTCTTTAAAGGAATTGGTTCTAGTCAGCAAAGGAAAAGAGAGTGTTACTACGGGCCATCTGCCAGGACACAGAAATAGCTGCATTTAGGAAAGGCATTGAAATGATATTGTTCTTTCTCAGCATCACCACCATGCTGCACATTCCTGGAAAGCAGATTCTGGGCTTGGCCATCTCCCAGTACCCACAGTGCTCCTGCGGATAATGATGCACCAGGCTAACAATTCTGCTTCCTCTTGTTAGGAAGGAGCTGAGGGGCAAGGTCCTCACACCCTGGCTAATGAGGAGTGACAGCTAGACCGTACTGAGGGGGGACACACCTGCCAGGGTCAGTCCCATTCCATCCTGGGCTGTCACTACACCCGTGCCTCACTTAGCGTGGTGTTTGCCCGTCTTTGTGGTTTACGGTTATTTCTGTATGTACCTCGTCCCCTCCACTCCTCAGCCTACTTCATCCATATGGCTGCCCTCTGGGGCACAGGGCTTAGCTTTAGGGGCACTGTTGGGGATTGTAAAATTATAAAATAATGTCTCTGCTGTGGAAGACACGATGTTCTCACACACATTAAAAAATGGATTTATGATGGATTTCAACAATCCATCTTAAGTATTTACTGAAATGAATAGAAATCAAGATCTCAAAGAGCTATCTATATGCCTACATTCACAGCAGTATTTATCACAATAGTTAAAGTCAACCCAAATCCCTGACTATGGATGAATGGATAAGCAAAATGCAGTGTTTACATATAATGGGATATTTTAAGAGGACAGAAATTCCGATACATGCTATGAGGGAATGAAGATTAAAATAATCCCGTCACACACACACAAAAATACCGCATAATGTCCCTCCCATAAAGTGCTAAGAGTAGTGACACACACACACACACACCATGCAGCAGCAGCAGAGTGCAGCCTGAAACTGCAGGAGGAGCAGCAGTGATTTGTTGTTTGTGGCTATGGTTTGGGAAGATGAACACGGTTCTGGAGATGAGTGATGGTAATGACTGTCCAGGTAATGACTGTCCAGGTAATGACTGTCCAGGTAATGACTGTCCAGCCACGGCACTTAAACGCCACTGAACTGTTCATTTAGAAGTGAAGGGGACACAGGGATGGAGACAGCTCAGCAGTAAAGAGTACTTCCTGCTCTTCCAGAAGACCTGAGTTCCCTTCCCAGTATCCACATCAGGGTCCTCACAACCACCTGGAACTCCAGAGCCAAGGGAATCTGGCGCCTTCTTCTGGAGTGCACAGGCACCTGCATGTATGGGGCATATATACACACAGAGACACACAAATTAAACTTTTTTTCTTTAAATGAGGAAGACAGCAGGCACACTTATGTCATGGGTAGTTTGGGCACAGTACTTTTTGTAAATAAGAGTAGCCAGGACTAGAGTTCTTCAAAGGCTTAGAGAGGGCTGTGGTAGGCAATCCGAGACAAAGAGGTGACCAGGCGGAATACCAGCCGCTGAAGGCGGCTGTGAACTGCTGAAAAGACCGTTTTTTACGCTATATTCATTAGCAGCTTCCGAGAAACAGGACGAGTGTACAAGCTGTTGCCCGTGTGTGTTGTTACTTGCTCTCCCTGCTTCTGGTCTGTGGGCAGCCATCAGAAAGCATCGCCTTCCCTTAGCCCACACTTCCCCACCACCAGCTGGTGAATGCTGACGCCACCAGTCAGGTCCTGGCTTTCCATCCTTCCCCCACCTCCAACTTGCAAGATCCAAGCTTCTGCTCCCTTTTGGCTCTGAAAACAAACAGTAACGTGAAGGCAACACCATGGAAAGCCCTTTGCAGGGACATTAATTTGGTGCCTTCCTTTGCTTGTACTGTGGGTTTCCTCTAGCTGACTCAGTGTCCCCTCCCACAGCAGCACTCGGTGACTTCAGAGTTGCCAGGAAGATCCTTTCCTTCCTAAATTTTGTTTCTAGGTACTTAAACTGGAGAAGAAAAGGACGGCTTCAAACCGCAGCAAGAGAACCACAAAGAGGGTTAGGAAATTCTTCGTGAGTACATTTCTTAAGTCTGTGAGAGACTGGGCTGGGATCCTGAGGCAGGCAGGCCCCATGCTGGCTGGACTCCTGAGCCAGCAGGGCCCCAGAATGAAAGCCAACAGCTTCAGCCAGACCCAGACTGTGATCCCAGAATGCACCAGTTCCCAAGTGCAGAAGACAGACAGTGTGATGAATGACCCAAAGAGACCTTGCGACATCTCAGGAGGGTCTGTGGGGATGAGACCCAGGATCCAAAGGATGTCCTTGGTACCTAGGAGGAGGGACGACGCTGTAAAACATAGTGAAGATGTGAAGTTTTGGGCTAGAGAGACGCTCAGAGGTTAATAGCACTTGCTGCTCTTCTGGAGGACCTCAGTTCAGTCCCCGGCACCCGTGTTGGTGGCTCCCAACCACCAGTGCCTCCCCCTGATTTCTATGGGTGTGTGCACTCACACACTACCATATACACAGCCAGCAAATAATCATGAAATATCTTAAATATTTTTAGAAAGAGAGAGCGCTCAAATCTCCTGCCAGCCCAGAGCATGGAAAGGTCCAGTAAGTTCTAGAAAGTGAAGAGGTCCAAGTTTCAATGCTGGCACATCACCTTGCTCTAACAAAACAAAGAAACACATTCTCAATGGGTGAAACGTTTACTCAGCTTGTGCTGGAGGGTGAAGGCAAACCTCACTCAAACCTCACTCACACGCGACCCCGTGATGGCTCTAGCATTCTCCTCTGCATCATCAAGAGCAGCATACAACTTGCTGGCTGAGGTGGCCCCTCAGCAGTCGGGGAAGGAAAAAACAAACAAAAACTTTCACAAAGTCTACCCCTGAAGCTTGCCCTGGCCCTCCTACTTCAAATTGCTTTTCTTTCTGACGTCAGCCGGACTCATCTAAACCTGCTAGTGTGATCTTGTCACACGGTTCTGCATTGACAGATCAAACCCAAACTCACTATCTACTGGACAATCCTTCGCTCTCTAACCATGGTGCAACTCGTCCACACTGCACTCCTCCCCAACCGTTCCCTCGCACAAGAAAGTAGCGATGGATGTCCCAGCACTTGCAGGTCTGACTTCTCTTTTACCTGAATTCCTCTGGCCTTGCACCTGACAGTAGCAGCGGGATCGGAGAATGGCTCCGTGCTGCCCCCAACATGGTTGCTAATGCCTCAAGGCAAAAGACAGGTCAGCTCCCTTCCGCTCACCAACAGCTCGTGGTGATGGAATGGCGGGCCACAGAGAGTGTAGACCCGTGCCCAAATATGTCCTGCCGAAAGAAACGGCTCTCTCCAGTTTTCCTTGTCGGGTATCTGGTCCCAGCAACATGAAGACTAGGGAATACACTGAGGGATCCTTTTCTTGGTTCAGGAGGCTGGTGAGGTTTTGTTTCTATGAGCGGATAGCCTGCAAGTATGTGCACCATGTATACCCAGTGCCAGTGGAGGCCAGAGAGGGTGGCAGATCCCCTGGAACTGAGTTACAGGTGGTTGTGAGCAGCCATGCTGGTGCTAGAAATAAAAGAACCTGGTCCTCTGGAAGAACAGCCAACGCTCTTAACCACCTAGCCATCCCTTCGGCCTCTTGTTTATAATTTGGTACCAGGAATACATGTGGATTCCTCTAAATAAAAAAAATTAAAAAAAAAAAACCCTCTCTACAAAGACACCACTACCTTAGCTTTATTTTCACAGAGCCTTTCATTGGTTAGGTCGATTTCATTCCCACAATTCCATGTTAGTCAGCCTGGGTTTCCTGAGGCGGTCTAGTCTCCCCAGATCCTCACCCCAAGAGCCGACCCCATGTAGAATCTGACCCCCAGCACACTCCCAACATTTTCCAACATGGCCAGCAGAGCGTGTTAAATTGCCAGGAGTCCATCAAAGTCTCCCTCTGCACACCTTAGCCTGAGAAAGAGTTGGTAAGAAACCCTCAGCATCTGTTCATTTGAGACGGAGCCAAAGCCCACTGAATCAAAGAGGCACAGAACTGTGTTCCAAACCATTGCTGCAACTCCAAGGAGAGCTGAGCGAGCAGCAGCCGGTGCTGCAAAAACGCTTGCTCTCATATTAAGCTAATATTTTAGACATGAGCTTACCTTACTTTAAAATACGTTACATTCAGCAGGGAATGGAATTTCACTTCCCCCTTGAATTATTCAGAACCGTGTCTAATTTTTAGTACACATAAATACATTCTGCTTTAATGAAAACCTCTCCCTCTGAGAAACGCCTAGGGGCTTTGCCTTCTCCAAGGCGCTTCTTGGAATATTTGGTAATTCATGGACTTTTAACATTTTGGGGTCAAAACATGATTTGAAATAACTGTTCGTATTTCTTGGGCATCACTTGGGAGTTAATTCTCCTTACGTTCTTTCTTCTTGGTTTCATTGAGCTGTTTCTTTGGTGTCTTCTTTAAATCCCTTGAATTTTTTGATGAGGTGTATGGCTGCTTTTTTAACTTCTGTGTCTCGGAGCTCATCTAGGTAGTTCTCATTGGCAAGCATTTCTATAGAATTAGTAGGTTTGGGAGAGCAAATACTGGCTTGATCTTTCATATTGTTGGTATTCTTATGACGAGATCTGGGTGTTCGGATTTCCTTTGTTAGTTCAGGCTAGACCCTAAAGGATGTGGAGGTGTGGGTATCAGCTGTCCATATTTAGTAAATACTTTGGTCATATTTGGCTAAAACCTTTATATATTTTTATATACATTTATATATTTACACACGTATAGTCTAGTCTTTGCCCTGATGGACGGCTTGGCTTACGAACCTGTATCTCTGATGTTCTCCTTCCTCCAAGAAGAGCTGTTTGTTTCTTTGGTAGTAGAGTGGGGGTAGACATTGAGTGATAAACTGATTCCTACAACATTACTGATGATGATACGTGCTTTAACAATACATGTGTGCCACATGAATCCCACAGAGCAGGAACATGAAGACGTGACAGCACAGTTAGGAGAAGCTTGCTCCCTGCTCTGCACCCAGAGACGTTGAAGTTCCAGTCCCGGACACAGTGAGAGTCTATGGCGCCATCACTGCATTATTCTCAGGTCTGACTTGTGTCCCTCACGTGCCACAAACAGAGGTTCCTGAAAGACTCACTTCCCGTCTCTGTCTTCTACGTATTTCCTCTTCCACATGGCAGGCCCTCACTGTTGGCTGCACATGGAAACCCTGCTCGTTCTGACATGTTCTGGTGTCTGGGCTCCTCCACTGCACGCTCTGACTTCACTATGGTGGGTTGTGGTCTGTAGGGTTCTGCCACACAGCAAGGCAGAAAGTCCAGCAGCATCTATCACCCTTCCCCGGAGTCACAAACACACAGTTTATGGACCAAAGTGACCCAGCGATGTATGTTCTGCAGTTTGTTAGTTTTGTTGGTAAAGTACAAGTACCATGAAATTTATCATTTTAGTCATTTTTTAGGTATAGTATTTTTTATCATTAAATACACTTGCATTGCTCCATGAGGGAATGTCTGGGTTTTTTTTTTAAGATTTATTTTATTTTATGTGTGTGAGTGTCTGCCTGCATGTATATATGTGCACCACATGCATGCAGGTGCCTGTGGACGCCAGAAGAGGGCGTCAGCTCCTCTGGAACTGGAGTTACAGACAGCTGTGAGCTGTCTTGTGGGTGCTGAGAACTGACCTAGAATCTCTGGAAGAGCAGCCAGTGCCTTAAACCTCTGAGCCATCTCTCCAGCCCTGACACTTGCTTTTTATGGGAGAAATATACCATGCTATTTCAAATATGTTTATAATGAGGAACACTTCATACAGAAATACAAATATCTGGATTCTGGTGACAGAAAGCTAATATGATCCCCAAGCAAAGATCATCAGTGACACGAAGATGGTGCCCTCTTCGAGCAGATAAGTGCCTCAGGCTGCCCTTCCAGACTGGCCCATCGCAGGCTTTTAACCTTATTCTGTTAGCAAGGCCAAAAAATGTCTTGATGTTGTATCTTTCCACTACTTCTCTGTCTCTTTCCTCCTCATCATCCCCTATTCACTCCTCAGAACTCTGAAATCTTTCTCCTCTTCTCTTGCCCTCGATCAGCCCTATCAAGGACCAATGCTTCCCACTGCCAAATGACAGGAACAGTTGCAAGTGGCCATGGTTCTCTATGCTCACTAGCTGGACCCAGTGCTCACTGGGTCTCTCTCCTCATTTTTACCCAGGTTCCTCCTTGTCCCACGGAGAAGAGAGAGTTCCTGCATGTTCTTGGTAAACCACACCTATCCACTGAGGAGCCCGAAAAGAGCCCACTGGACATGGTTTTGAACCACAGTTCTGTTTCTTATGCGCTGCAATCCGGAGTCAGTTATTCAACCTTATTATAAGGACCAATAATCTGTATCTAAGTAACCAGGGTAATTATTTCCATTACAACACGTCTTTGTGAGTCTGTGAAACTGCATGACTCAATCATGTCCCAGAACAAACTGCGAGGTACATGTGGCTATTGAGCACTTAACAAAAACTGAGAATTCAGGTTTCTATCATATGCAACGTTAATCAATTTTAGGTTGAATTGGCTCTTCACAGGGCCATGACTTCCATGGGGTGGCACAGCTCTGGAACCCAGATGCTACTGTTATGGCAATTGTTGTAGGGACTATTGACAGCAAATGTCTCCAGTTCAAGCTCCCACCTGAGCCACCTATTCCACATGAGCTCATACCAAGCAAACCTGGGGCCGGGTTTTATGAGACCAGTGTACGCTCCAGCGAGTCACCAAAAACCCCCCAGAGGCCACAGTGAACATTAAAGAATTATTTTGTCCCAGCAATGTGTATCTAATGAAGAGGCAAGCATGGGCAGGACTCCAAGACCCTGGAGATGGAACTTCGCTCCCCTCAAGGAGAGATGTTTGCTGCTGAGTTTCCATTTAGGGTTGATTACAGGAAGCTGGCCCTCCCACCTGGAGTATGCAATGGACCCTGTTTCGAGCAGCAACTTTTTTTTTTTTTTTTTTTTTTTGGTTTTTTGAGACAGGGTTTCTCTGTGTAGCTTTGTGCCTTTCCTGGAGCTCACTTGGTAGCCCAGGCTGGCCTCGAACTCACAGAGATCCGCCTGGCTCTGCCTCCCGAGTGCTGGGATTAAAGGCGTGCGCCACCAACGCCCGGCTCTCGAGCAGCAACTTTTATTAGCATCTCGTGGGTCCCCATCACCCTGGGACCAAGCCTAATCTGATGGCAGTTGGACAACTCCACGTAGACACCACCAGGCTCGCATAGCTCCAACTAAGTCAACTGTCTCTCCCCTCCCCCAGGGCTTGCTCCCTTCCCACCTCATCCTCTCAATTTGCTGTGCCTGAAACATCCTTGTCATCTTCCAAGTAGCAAAGTACTTAGACCCAAATAACATCTCAATGTTAGAGGAAACCTTGGAAATTGTCTTTTACAATATTCTTCTACAAATTAAGAAAAACTGAAGTCCAGATAGTACATTTGTCAGGGTTTACTAAAGAAACAGAACCAATATAATGTGAAGGAAGGATGGGAGTAGGGAGGGAGGGAGGGAAGAAGGGAAAGAGGAAGGGAGAGAGGGAGGGAGGAGGGAGGAAGGAGGGAGGGAGGGATGGAGGGAGGGAGGGAAAGGGAGGGAGGGAAAGGGAGGGAGGGAGGGGGTGGGTTTATTTTAAGGAATTAGTTCACAGCAGGCTTGACCAAGGAAGGATGATGTTACAGTTCTCCAAAGGCTACCTGCCTGTTGGCCAAAATCTTCTTCCTGAGCAGGAAGGCCCCTGTCTTCCAACCTTCAGCTAACTGTGTGAAACTCACCCACCTTAGGGAGACACTCTGCTTTACTCAAAGTCCACCAAAGTAAATGTCGGCCCTATCCAGCCAAGCTCACAAATAAACAGCTAGAATCATCGCTGGCCAAATATCTAGACGCAGTGGCCAAGGCAAGTTGACACAGAAAATTACCCACCACAGAGTTGAAGAAACTTGACCAGGGGCTCTGAATTAAAGTCAGGGGGAAACCTAAGATACACTTTTAAAGACACAAGAATATAATTTCCTCTGTTGCTAAAGGTATTTTAAACCATAAGGGAACTTTTGGCTATGAAGTATCAGTATGAAGCATACAACAGGCATTACTGACCTGAGACTCTGTATCGCTCAGTCCACACTGTTAGTCACTTTCTGCACTATGCCAAATATACCCAATGTGGTCAACTTGAGGAAGGAAAGATTGATTTGGGTCAAAGCTTTCAGAGTTATTTCAGTCCACAGTCTTTGGTTCTCTCCATTCCGAGCCAACGCTGAAGGAAGGCACTGTGGCAGAGGAAGCATGTGGCAGCAGCTGCTCACCTTGTAGCAGGCAGGAAGCAGAGAGAAGAAACACAGGACAGGGCAGGATACAGTCTTCCACAGACATCCTCCCTTGTGACCTACTTCTTCCAATGAGTCCCTACCCCCTTGCTTTTCACCTCCTCCCAACTGCAGCATCATATCAGAAGCCCATCATGGGCTTAACCCATTGACTAGAACACAGCTCTCAGAATGCAATCATTTCCCGGGAGACCATGAGCAGTACCCAAGTTCTTGGTGCATGAGCCTATAAGAGTCAAACCATGACACTCATTTATTATTAAGGTCCACAGCATGCTTGTTTTATACAGAGTACTCTATTTAGTCATCAGCCGAAGCTGAGACTGTAGTAGATTTGGGGAGATAATCTGTGTCCTATTTTCAAAGAAATATGACTGCAAGTAGCATGCATCTATAGCCAAATGCAAAATGCTTTAGGAGTAGAATGATTCTTTTTTTTTCCTTTCTAAAAATCAAAACATGGGGGATGGAGAGATGGCTCAGCAGTTAAGAACACTGGCTGCTCTCTCAGAGAACCAAGTTCAGTTCCCAGCACCCATGTGGCAGCTCGTAACCGTCTGTAACTCCTCTTCCAGAGGGTCTGATATCTTCTTCTCACCTCTGAGAGCATGGCACACATGGTTCACGTACATATATGCAGGCAAACACACTCATACACATAAAATGAAAATAAATTTTAAGATCTCTAAAGGAAAAATCAAAACCATAGCACTATGACCTAACAGTCGGGAATGTCCACATACACTCCTAAACACTAAAATGCAATCCCCTAGGACGCTGGTATCAACATCAATTGTAAGAGGCAGACGCGCATCATCTTTTTGGAATCTTTGCTGAATGCAGGACATTCTCAGCCACTCCAAAATAAACCAAAGTTGTACACTTGCTAATCTAAGTTTGTTCCATTATTTCAGACTACGCTGTCCCTCCCAAAGTCTACAACCCTTTATCCAAAATCTTGAATTAAAAAAAAATCTAAAATTAGAGATTTTATGACTGGCCAGAGAAGAAAACAACTTTAAATGATATTAAGCTATTTGCAGTCTGTTAAAAAATCCAGTGTAGAGTAAATGCTCATGGTTCACTTTATAAATATGAATCTACTTCATGCAAGGTAATGACTGAACCCCACTAGAACGTCATGTTATGTATGTTACAAGTGCAATCCAAAAACCTGAGTGTCATGCTTTGGATATGGGATGCCCCCCGCCAGGTTCACCTGTTTGAACTTCAGTCCCCAGCTGCAGTGTGCTTAGCAAGCCAAGGATGTGGAACTTTTAGAAGGGAGAGGCAAGCCGGAGGCTGTGGATCACTGGGGATGAACCTTGAGTTTTTATATCTCAACCCCACTTCCTGTCTACTTTCTGCTTCCTGACTGCCAGTGACTAGCTGCCTCTCATGCCTGCCAGCAAACCTGTGCCACCACGGTGAACTGTGTGCCCTCGACCTGTAAGCCACCATGACACCCCACACACACACTTAGCTGCTTCTTTTTGTCAGGCATTTTTGTCAAAACAAGGAGAAAGATAAGTCATACAGAAAACTGGAGCTGAGAAGTCAGACTGGAGCCTAGAGGGATGGCTCGGAGGTCAAAGGCTCGGGGTGTTCTTGTGAAAGACCTTGTTCTGGTGCCTAGCATCTGCATCATAGCTCCTAATCACCCAGAACTCCAGTTTCAGGGGATCTGATGCCATCTTCTGTCCTCAGATGGCTCCTGCATGCACACAGGGCACATATATACACTTAAAGTAAACATTAGAAAGGTGGATTATTGCGGTCATAAACCTAGCTGTGTGTCGTTGGGAGTACGGAATGTGGAAGAATTCAAAAGACTGGGCTAGAAAAGCCCTTCAATATTGTAAGCACGGTTTAATGAGCCGTTCTGATGCAAGTCTGGAGACCAGGAGGCCAAGAGAAGCGCAGACAGTGGAGGCGGAGCTCAGGAGGATTCAGTAGAGAACAAGGATTCTAGTGGGAACTGAGCTGGAAGCCATGAGGGTTACAGACTGGAAAAGAATCTAACTGGATTCTGTTGGTGCTCTAAGAACTTGAGTGAGGGTGAATTTAACAGTGATGGACTCACATGTTTGGTGGGGGAGTGTCCTGCCTCTCTCCCGCTCAGACAACCACCATTCACGCTCTTCTGTATTCTTCCTATGACTGTCTTGTTTCACTTACTACCGTGCCCTCAAGGTTTACCCATACTACAGCACATGTCTCTGTCGCTCTGTCTCTGTCTCTGGTTTTTGTTTTGTTTTGTTTTGTTTTTGTTTGTTTGTTGAGACAGGGTTTCTCTGTGTAGCCCTGGCTGTCCTGGAACTCACTCTGTAGCCCAGGCTGGCTTCGAATCCACGGAGATCAGCCTGCCTGCCTCTTTCTCCGGAGTGCTGGGATTAAAAGCATGCATCACCACGGTCTGACCCAGTTTCTCTTTTTAAAGGCTGAAAGTACTTGACTTGTGGATAGAACACATTTTATGTACCCATTCATTTGCCAGTGGACACTTGGGTGGTTTTTAACCCTTATGAATAACTATATGAATAATGTAGTTGTGGCCATGGCTGTGCAGACAAGCCTTTGAAGTCCTTGCATTTAAACTGTCTGGCTATGTACCCAGAAGTAGAACTGCTGGACAACAGGGTGACTTTAAATGCACTGTTTCAATTTTCTGGGGAGCCACACACCATTTTCTACAATAGTCGCACCAAGGTGCACCCTCACCAATAACGTAAACCCAAATTTCTCCACATCGTCCCAACAGTTGGTATTTCTATCTTGTCGGCTTTCCTCATTTTCTATTTTTAGGCTTTGTTTTGTTTTTGTTTACCTTGGGAGGGCTGTGGGGGGGACAGGGACCCATGTCACCCACACCTGCTGTGTAGCCAAGGATGGCCTTGAACTCTCAGTCCTCTCAAATCCACTTCCTATGCCCTTGGAATTATGGGTCTGCAGCACCACTGCAAGGTGTGTGTGTGTGTGTGTGTGTGTCTGTGTGTGTGTGTGTGTATGTGTGTGTATGTGTGTGTGTATGAGAGTGTGTATGTGTGTGTGTATGAGAGTGTGTATGTGTGTGTATGTCTGTGTGTTTATGTGTGTCTATGTGTCTGTGTGTGTGCCTGTGTGTATGTGTGTGTGTCTGTGTGTCTGTGTGCGTATGTCTGTGTGTGTACGCCTGAAATGGTTCTTGCTTTGGTTTCTTTGCTTTGCTCTCTAATGATTCGAAGACACTGACATTTCCTCTTGACCTCCTCTGACTTTCGCATCTGCTCCCTAGTCCAGATCCAAGGAACCGACTTTCTTCAATTGTCCTCAGTGTGCATGACTCTGGCCTGCCCTTATCTGTGGACTCTCTGCTCCTCCCATATAGATGTCCTCAGTATTGGACATAAGATACCAGTCAGTTGCTAAGAGAAATACCTATGCCGTCTGTCACAGCCGAGACTGACTCATTGCCCATGGATCCATGCGGGAACAAGACAGGACCTTCAGAGAAATGCAAGCAAGGCCTCGGCCCTGGAAAGCAGCCCTGGCGTCCCATCCCTCCCAGGAGAACACAGCAAGGTTTGTACACACTTGAGCCTTGGGGTGACACATGAGCTGGCCAGACTAAGCCCTGGAACCCTGATCTTGGCATCTGTATGATCCATAAGGCATGCCAGACAGAGCCTCACAGTGCCAGCTCCCTGAGGCATCGGAGCCACTGACGGCAGTCAGAGAGATGCAAGTGACATGGCGGTCACTGGGCAGGAGGCCCACTGGCAAGCGCCACTCAGGTCATGCTGTCCTTGCTCAGACGCAAATCTCCCAGCGTGGGAAGCAAGGGAAAGTCGACCTTGCTTCCCTCTTCCTCCCCTTCCCTCATCTGAATTAAGGTATGATTTCTATACAACAAAGGATACTTCGTGTACAATCCTGCAAGTTCTGACAAACACCGTCATGAAACCGCATCAAAATGTAGTCATAACATGGTTCCATCATGTGCCAAAATTTTCCCTGCTCCTTAGGAGACAGCCCTCCCTAAACCCGCACTCCCTGGAAACAACAGATCTACTTTAGGTTGCCATGGTTCTGCTCCTGCAAGAATATCTGAATAAAGCCATACAATCCTCAGCCCCTTGAGATGGTCTCTTTTAAGTATGCATAGTTTGTGATTCACCTAGGCAGATTCATGCATCTACACAATGTTCTTCCTTTCCTAAGTCTTCTAATTGCAGTAAATTACACACATAACAAGTTGACTGTTTTCAGCTGTGTTTAGGGGGAATTACGTACATTACCTTGTTGTACAACTGTCGTTGCTGAGTTTACACTCAGAAGCTGTCTCATTAAGTGATTAACTTGGCATTTAGTTCCACTCATAACCCCTTGGAAAAAACTGTAAGTTGGACCATATGCCTTGTCGGTGAGAATGGTAAGGATGTTACTCTAGCTACATATCTGATTACCCAGTAAGATCTAGGGATGTGCCTGCAGCCCAGGGGCGATGAACAGGGCCCCCAAGTCCTGAGGGTTATGTTAGCCATGGAGAATTTACCTCAGCATTCCTATGGGAAGGAAAAATCAAAATCATAAACCCTCAATGTCTATCAAAATTATGCATATATTTTCCCCAACCCAACAATCTCACTTCTAAGATTTTAGCCTAAAGATACATATGCACACTTATGAAATATCATAGTATCAAAAGCAAGGATATCAGAAGCAAGCCAGGCAACCATCCATAGAAAGCTATATAAGTCATGGTACATCCACTTCCAAAAAAATTATATGCTATGTTCAAAAATAGAGCAATGCTACTATGGTTCTACATAGAAAGAACTGTAAGGTGGATCCGTGAGTGAGAAGAACAAAGGGCAATAAAAGGCATGATGATTTCTGTGTCAAAGAAGAACGCAGAGAGGGAACACACACTTGTGTAAAGAAACGTCCCCAAAGATCATGGAAGATACCTACAACCTAGATCACAAGGGGTGGCCTCGGGTGAGGGAGAGGGGGAGGAGAAACAGGCAGCCCTTCTTCCTAAGACACCCCTTAATAATGTCTTCAAAGGAAACCTTTCAAAGTGGAAACACATTGCCTTGGAAGACATTAAATAGAGAGGAAAGGAGAGTGAATATTCCTTGGGGAATAACGGTCAGATTTAACAAGAAGGACTTTTTTACTGCAACAAATATTTTTCAATAGTCACAAAATCAACGCTTTACCTTTAAATACTGCTGATATACAAAAGCTCTCCGGTATTTAGGAAATTGCTTCCTTTTCTGAGTCCATCACACATTTGGCAAGTATGAGAAAGAGCCTTCTGGCCACCCAACTTAAATCTAAACACACCCCTTGATAACACAAAGTGTGTCCAGTTTTCTTTGAGAAACTGTGTCCATCCATTTCCCTTCAGGGAGAGATGCTACTTAAAAAAAAAAAAAAAAAAAAAGCTGTTCCAAATTTAAAATTATTATATCAGTGCTTCCAATTTGTCACTAAAACAATGTTGACAGTCATGAATAATCTACTAAAATCAATACAAAATTTCTTAATATTGGATTAAGACCTAAAGTAATTTTAAGTATGTTTGGATGTAAAAACTAAGTATATGAATGTCCCATGACTATTTAAAAACCCACCCAAACTTAGCAACGCAACACACACACACACACCATACATGCACATGCACACACACACCACACACACACTCACA
>CABHPH010147591.1:0-22313 GCA_902168325.1 Peromyscus nudipes
TCTGTCTGTCTATCCATCTATATCAATGTACAGTTTTAATTAAAATTTAATTTTAGTTTTATTTCTATGTTAAGAGTGTGAGCTACATTCCTCCTGTAACCTAATATCAACCAATACATTTAGAATTTAAAACACAAGTGAAACATACATCTTTCATTAATCAATAAATTTGCATTGTGAAAGCAGGATGAGAAAATTTCCATTTTTGCTGGCCATCCCTGTTTTCTCTCCTCATCTCATCAATCTTCTCACCTACAGTTTGGTCATCATCTCTTTCTGTCCATAATCCATTTTGCTGGTCAAATTGAATTTTCTACAGTGTTGAGATATTTTAACAATCTCTCTTTAAACTATTCTTTGCTTCTCTGTCACATATGAAACAACCCTATTTCCTATGATAGTAGCACTCTTTATCTGTCCATTCATTTTTAGTGGTGAGAGTCACAGATCACAGCTCTCCATACCTGTAGAGCACCTGTCCTCTGTGATGAAGACTCTTGCTCTGAAGAGTCCTCATTTAATCTCCAAAACACTCTCTTTTTGTAGAAACTTAGAAGGTATCCATCTATGTTTCAAAGTACTTCTCAAGCCATATCACAAAGTAACTTGTTGCCTCACCTACAAAAAGAACTGAATGTCACCAAACTGACAAAAATTCAGAGAGAGAACATCCAAATTAACAAAATCAGAAACTAAAATAGAAATATAACGACAGAAACCAGGAAAATCCTAAAATTGATTCGGCGGTCATACTTCAAAAAACTGTCCTTCACAAACTTGGAAAATCTAAAAAAAAAAAAAAAGGACAATTTTGGAGATCTATACCATTTACCAACATTAAATCAAGATCAGTTAAACAATTTAATTAGGCCCATAACCCCCAAAGAAACAGAAGCAGTCATTAAAAGTCCTCCAACTAAAAAAAGCCCTGGGCTAGATAGTTTCAGAGCAGAATTCTACCAGACCTTCAAAGAAGAACTAATGATAATACTTCTCAAATTATTCTACATAGAAACAGAAGGAACATTGTCCAATTCATTTTATGAGGCCCCAGTCATTTGATACCCAAACCACACAACTATCCAACAAAGAAGAGAATTACAGATCACTTTCTCTCATGAACATAGATGCAAAAATACTCAATAATATACTCACAAACCAAATCCAAGAACACATCACAAAGATCATCTACCATGATCAAGTAAGCTTCATCCCAGAGAAGCATAAGAAACTCTGTTAATGTAAACCACCATATAAACAAACTGAAAAAAAAGTGTTCATCTCACTAAATATTGAAAAAGCGCTTGACAAAATCCAGCACCCTTTCATGCTAAAAGTCTTGGAAAGATGAGAGATCAAAGGAACATACAGAAACATAATCAAGGCAATATATACCAAATTGATAGTCAACAGTGAATTAAAAGGAGAAAAACTTAAAGTAATTCAACTAAAATCAGGGACAAGACAAGGCTGCACACTCTCTCCATATCTATTCAATAAATATTTGAAGTTTTAGCTAGAGCAATAAGACAACTTAAGGACATCAAAGGGATACAAATTGGAAAGGAAGAAGTCAAAGTATCTCTATTTGTAGATGAGATGATAGTATACATAAGTAACCCCCAAAACTCTACCAGGGAACTCCTACAGCTGATAAACATGTTCAATAAAGCATCTGGATACAAAATAAACTTGAAAAAAATCAGAAATCATCCTATATACAAATGATAAATGGTCTGAGAAAGAATCAGGGAAACAACATTCTTCAAAATAGCCACAAAAATATAAAATATCTCATTGTAATCCACCATATAAGTGAAACCTAGCAAGTAAAAGAGCTGTATGACAAGAGCTTCAAGTTTCTGAAGAAGGAAATGGGAGAAGATATCAGAAGATGGAAAGATCTCCCATGCTCATGGATCAGTAGGATTAGGATAGTAAAAATGACCATCTTACTGAAAGTAATAAACAGATTCCATGCAATCCCCACTTTACAGTCCTTGAAAGAACAATACTCAACTTCATATGGAAAAACAAAAATCCAGGATAGCTAAAACAATCAAAAACAAAAAATAAAAAACAAACAAAACAAAACAAACAAACAAACAAACAAAACCACCAAACTTCTGGAGGTATCACCACCCTTGATTCCAAGCTCTGTAGTACACTACAGAGCAACAGTAATAAAAAAACACATGGTATTGACATAAAAACAGATAGTTGATCAATGAAATAATGAAATTGAATCAAAGATCCAGAGGTAAATACATATCTATGAACTCTTGATTTTTGACAAAGAAGGCAAAATTATAAAACAGAGAAACTTGTACAGCTGCCTTGGAAATCAATATATTTAATAGGTGGTGCTGGTCTAATTGGATGTCAGCATGTAGAAGAATGCAAATAAATCTGTATCTATCACCCTTAACAAACTCAAGTCCAAGCAGATCAAAGACCTCAACATAAACCAGACATACTGAAACAGGTAAAAGAGAAAGTAAGGAATAGTCTTGAAATCATTGGCACAGGAAACAACTTCCTGAGCAGAACATCAATTTCTGAGGCTCTAATATCTACAATTAACAAAATACCTCATGAAACTGAAAAGTTTCTGTAAGGCAAGGGGCACTGTCAAAAGGACAAAAGAGCAACCCACAGAATGGGGAAAAAAATCTTCACCAAACCCACATCTGACAAAGGGTTAGCATCCAAAATATATAAAGAACTCAAGAAACTAGACATCAGTAACTCAAACAACCCAATTAAAGAATGGAGTACAGATCTAAACAGAGAATTCTCAACAGAGAAATCTCAAAATAGCTGAGAATCACTTAGTGGAACATTCAACATTCTTAATGATCAGGGACTGCAAATCAAAAGGACACAAAAATTCCATCTTATACTTGTCAGAATGGCTAAGATCAAAGACACAAGTGATAGCTCATGCTGGAGAGGATATAGCACAAAGGGAACACTCCTCCATTGCTGGTGGGAGTGTAAACTTGTACAGCTGCCTTGGAAATCAATATGGTGGTTTCTCAGTAAACTGGAAATTTATCTACCTCAAGACCCAGTTATACTGCTCTTGGGCATATACTCAAATGGCATTCTATCATACCACAAGGACACTTGCACAGCTATGTTCATAGCGGCTTTTTTCATAATAGCCAGAACCTAGAAACAATCTAGATGCCCCTCAACTGAAAAATGGATAAAGAAATGCGGTACATTTACACAATGGAGTATTACTCAGCTGTGAAAAAACAATGACATCAGGAAAATTGTGGGCAAATGGATAGAACTAGAAAATATCATCCTGAGTGTGGTAACTCAGTCCCAGAAAGACAAACACAGTATATACTCACTCATCAGTGGATATTAGCCATAAAATAAAGGAGAATCACACTAAAATTCACAGACCCATAGAAGCTAAGTAACAAGGAGGGCTCAAGCGGGGATGTGTGAATCTCACTGTGAAGGGGAAATGGAACATTATCAGTAAATGGGGGGGGGACTGGAAGAGGAATGGGGAAAGGAACAGGAGGGATCAGGTGAAAGGAGGATGGAGGGAGAGAGTACTGGGAAAGAAAACTGGAATCTGGGGGCATCTCTAGGCTGAGCTAGGAATCTAGAGCAATGGAAACACCCAGAAATCTATGACTGTGACTCTACCTAAGGCTTCGAACAATGAAGCATATGAAGCCTGAAATGCCCATCTCCTGTAATCAGGCAAGACTTCCAAGGGAGGAATTGGTACCCAGCTACAAACCCTTTGACTGGCCCAGCTGGAAACCCATACCTTGAGAGGGAGCTCACACCTTAGGGCCAAGACCCAGAGGCAGATTACCCAAAAGACCTAGAAAAGAATCAATCATGACTGGCAGAAGAGAGAGACAGAGAGAAAGAATGTCTCATTTAAATGCTATCTAATGATATTCTGCTAGCTCATAGGTTGGTGCCTACCCCAACTGTAGTCAGAAAGACTTCACCCAGCAACAGATGGGAACAGATGCAGAGACCTATAGGCAAACATTAGATCGGGCTTGGAGAGTTGAAGGAAGGATTATAGGAGCCAGGTGAATCAAGGGCACCACAAGAAAACCCACAGAATCAACTAACCTGGCTTCATAGGGGCTCACAGAGACTGAACTGACAACTAAGAAGCCTGCACGGGACCGACCTAGGCTCTCTGCATATATGTTACAGTTATGTAATGTGATCTCTTAACAGTGAGAGCAGGGGCTGTCTCTGATTGTGGTGCCTGATTTTGGGATGCATTCCTCCTACTGGATTGCCTCATCCAGCCTTAATAGAAGAGGAGGAGCCTAGCTCACTGTAACTTGATATAACTTGGCTGGGTGATTTCCATGGAAGGCCTAACTGTATCTGAAGAGAAACAGTGGAGGAATAGATCTGGGAAGAGAAGAGTGAATGGAAACTTGGGTTGGGGTGTAAAAATAAAAAAGAAACAAATAAACAGACCGAATGAAAGAAACAAACAAACAAGAACTGAATGTCCATTCTGCTTTGCATTTTCTAAATTTTCTGGACCATTAAAATCTTAGTCATTCAAAGACTATATGTTTAAAGAAAACTTCATTGAAGTTGAACAATATTCTCTTTGGTCCATGTCTCTAGTCGAAGTATTTTCTTTTAAATGACATCTTAAAAGATCTGAAAATGTTGCATTTCTCTGTAGCCTTTACATGAATATCGCTCACTACTTAAATCATGAATTTAGTATATGTGAGAGAGTGTATGAAAGGTTTGTTCTGGAGTTTTGGACTAAGCTTTTCCTTGTGTGATAATTTAGATTTCCTTTAATTCATATATGAAATCCCTAACCAACAATTGGTTTCACTTTAGAGGCAGTGTTAATATTATTTAGGGTTTCTATTGTTGTGAAGAGATATCATGACATCATCTACACTTTTTGGTTTTTCAAGACAGGGTTTCTCTGTGTAGTTTTGGTGTCCTGGATCTCTCTCTGTGCACCACTCTGGCCTCGAACTCATCAAGATCCACCGGGCTCTGCCTCCCGAGTGCTGGGATTAAAGGCATGTGCTATCAACACCTGGCTTTTCCATGACATCATTTACTCTTGTAAAGGAAAACCATTTAATTCAGGTATTGGTTTATGGTTTCAGAGGTTTAGTCCATTATCATCATAGCAGGGAGCATGGTGGCATGCAGCCAGACATGGTGCTGGAGAAGTAGCTAAGGGTCCTACTTCTTATCTCTCAGAAAACAGGAAGTGGTTTGAGACACTGGAAATGACTTGAGCATACATAAGACCTCAAAGTCTGCCTCCACAGTGACACAATTCCTCCAAAAAGGTCCTATCTTCTCCAACAAAGCCATACCTCTTAAATTTGTCACTCCCTTCAGGACAATTTTCTTTCAAACCACCCCATTACACTCCCTCACCCCCAAATTCTTATAGCCATATCATAATGAAAAAATGCACTCAGTCCAACATCAAAAGTCCCAATAGTCTGTAACAGTCTCAAACTTATTTAAAAGTCTAAAGTTCAAAGTCTCTTTTAAGATTCATGCAACCTCTTATCTGTAATCCCCTGTAAAATCAAAATCAAAAAGCAGATCACATACTTCCAACATATAATGGCACAGGGTATACATTACCATTCCCAAAACATAGGGAAGGAAGCATAGTGAGGAAATACTGGACCAAAGCAAGATCATAAACCAACTGGGCAAACTCCAAACTCTGCATCTCCATTTGTAATGTCAAAGCACTCTTCAGATCTCCAACTCCTTTCAGTTTGGTATCCCAAAGCTCTGGCATCTCCAACATCTTCGAGTCTCCAAGGTAACATGTAGCTGGAGAGTTTTCTCTCCGAATCCCATCAAGCCCCGGCAGTCCAACAGCCCATTTATAAAATAAACACACAGATGCTTATATTACTTATAAACTGCATGGCCATGGCAGGCTTCATATTATCTACTTCTTCTATCCTAAATTAACCCATTTCTATTAATCTGTAAGTTGCCACGTGGCTCGTGGCTTACTGGTACCTTACATCTTGCTTGTCATGGTGGGGGCTGGCAGGTTTCCCTCTGTCTTCCTGTTCTCTCAATTCTGCTCTCTGTTAGTCCCGCCTATACTTCCTGCCGGGCTACTGGCCAATCAGTGTTTTATTTATCAATAAATTTATCAGTCATCCACAGCAGTAACACAGGCTTCAACTTACAGCTTCATGCAATGAGCTTTCTGAGCTTTCATTCAGGGAGACCCCTGACACATGCCTAGCCTAAGCAGCTTTCCTTAGTTGTGGAGGGACATTCCATAGCTCCTTTCTTCTGTCCTTAACTCCAAAGCCAGAACCACATGGCAGAATTTGCTAAGTTCTGCTGCTTTCTGGGGCTGGAACATGGCCCCCTTGTTCAATTAATTATTCACCAGCTTTCTGTGTTCGATGTTTACCTTCCCTATCTAAGCTTGACTGTCCTGAAACTGTATCTACAGACTAGGATGGCCTCTTTCTCTGGAGTGTTGAGATTAAAGGCATGCTCCACCACCCTCAACTCTAAGCTTCTCTTTAATTCCTTTACACAAGTTGAAAACTTATCTGGATGGGATCTTGCCCTGAGGTCACCACTCCCTTTATTCTATTTCATAAACTATTTATCTCCTTGAATAGAGAATTTAGCTCCATTCTACTCTCTGGTGCTCCTTTTCTCCTCAAATATTTTCCTTGCTCAGCTTGCTTCTTTTATAAATTTGTCTAAGGGTGACCAGTAATAACGACACAACAGAGTCAATACTAGGCTGTTTCAATTTCCTTTGCCAACAGAATTAATTCAAATATCTTCACTTTAGCCTCCAGCAGACTGTTTGGACAAGGGCAACAAGCAGCCACATTCTTCGCCAAAATCTCACAAGAACAATCTCTAGGCAACATAAAATCCTTCTCTGAAACCTCTTGAGCCAGCCACCTGCAGTTCAAATCATACACAGCACCGATATCTCCTATGGTCCTACTTAGATGATCCATTAAACAACACTTAAAGTATTCAAATGCTTTTCTAATGCATAGGTCCAAGATCCATATTCCTTCAAACAAAAGCATGGTCAGGACTAATACAGCAATACTCTAGTCCCTGATACCAAAGTCTGTCTCAGTTAGGGTTTCTATTGCTGTGAAGAGACACCATGAGCATGATAACTCTTATAAAAGGAAAACTATTTAGTTGAGATAGTAGCTTACAGTTTCAGAGGTTTAGTCCTTCTAAACTGGTGGGAAGCATGGCAGTGTACAGGTAGACATGGTGTTGGAGAAGGAGCTGAGGGTCCTACATCTTATCCCTCAGGCAACAGGAAGTGGTCTGAGACACTGGGCATGGCTTGAGCATATATAAGACCCCAAAGTCTGACTCCACAGTAACACAATTCCTCCAAAAAGCCCATACCTATTCCAACAAAGCTACACCTCTTAATAGATCCACTACCTTTAGGGGCCATTTTCTTTCAAACCACCAAAGACTCTAATCTAGTATGACTAGTGTTTTTATGAAAGGACATTAAGAAAGTTCCCAGGAAACTATTTTGAGGACAAGGGGAGGAGACAACCACTTTTAAGTCAGTAGAGAGACCCCAAAGACAGAATCCTTGCCTGCACCTTGATCCTTACCATCAAGCTTCTAGAAAATAGATTTTTGGTGATTAAGCTACTCAGTCTTTGATATCTAATGATGGTAATTCTAATAGGCTACAATAAATGTATTGTCATATTTTTAAAAATCCAGAATATTTAGAATTATTCAGAATTCCATACTTTGCTAATTTTTAGTGTGATTTCATGTTTTTAATATAAAGATCTTTTGTGAATGCAGTCCTGTTAAATGTATGGAGAGTCTTCTTATGTCTAACAAATAGTGACTTTTGGTACTTGTTGCAGAGTTCTTACAATGATTTGTGTATGAGGAGCATTTCATGGGTTGTGGGATGGATGATCAAGTTGGTCAGTTTGGTGGGTAGTGTTAAGGCTTCTCCATCTTTACTGAGTTCTTTCCTTCTATCCCATGTATTTGCTGGTAGGAGTACTGAAATGTCCATGTAAAATTATCATTTCATCTCTTTTTTTCTCTTCCTGTTTTTTTTTTGTGTGTGTATGTGTGTATATGTGTATGAAATGTTTGTCCACGCTTGCAGAGGTCAGAGGTCAATGTTAGGTGTCTTTATCAATGAGTCTCTATCTTATCTTTATTTTTATTTTTATTTTAGACAGGGACTCTCCTTAATTTTAGCTGACTCACCAATTCAGATAGACCTGTGGCACACAATGACCAGGGATTTTCCTCTACCTTCCTCTTCAGTAGTGGGAATACAGGAATGTGTGCTTCTACTAGCTTTTCTTTTTATGAAGGAACAACAATTTGGAGTTGGGTTTTCACACTGATATGGCAAGTGCTTATAGTCCAAGTCATCTCTTAGTACCTATTTTTCCTTTGGGCTTGTCAATTTAATTCTATTTAGTTAAGTATTTCTTATGGGATTCATGGACAAATACATTGCAACTGAAAATCAGAATACATAAAAAAAATAGCAGCCATCCATGGTATTTTAGAATTAGTAAAACATGTATAGCATGATTCACTTGTATTTGGAACCTAGATTATAAACCTACAGAGTCACACAAAGAGTGTGTGTGTGTGTGTGTGTGTGTGTGTGTGTGTGATGAAATTAGAGAGTTAATTATATAAGAATGGGACCAGTAGAACTGTGGAAAGAGAACAATAGAAGGTATTGGGGTGAATATATTCTAAGTACATAATGCATGAAGGTAAATGCTATTGTGATTCCAGAATTAGAAACATTTCTAATAAAAATATAACACCTAAGTAGTAATAAAAAAACATAATCAAACTGACTACTAGAAAATGGTGTCAGAAAGAATTAAACAAAATGCTGGTTCTTTGAGAAGAGTCAAGTTAACTGACCAATGTAGGGCCCTGGCCCTCCCATCTTGAGTAGGCTGCTGCCTGCTTGCCAACCTTGACCAGATGTCCTCCCTATGCTGATTCCCTGCTGGTTTCCTTCTTACTGAATGCTCACTGGAGGTTCTTTGTTTGTGTATCTTGCATTTGGTGTAAACAGCTTAGATGCAAGAATGTAGAACATTGGGTAGTGAACTTCTGCCCTCCCCGTCCGGGGATCCTCCATTGTGCTGTAAGCCTGTATTTAAGGTTTCCCCCCTCCTTCAATAAACAGCATTTGGCATTCTGCTGTGGCTAATGACTTGCTGTTTCTTGTCTCTATTTTTTAATCCACAGCCCCGAGCACAAAGAAGATACATGTCAGTGATGTTGCAAATGAAAGCAATACACTGCAAACATTTAATAGATGGTAAAGAAAACCTCACCTTCCATTGAGTGTATATGGAAAATATCACACTCATCATTTCAAAAGAAAATAGAACTCTCAACCTGGGTCCCTGAAAGAAAATAATCGTTTTCTTTACATGACATGATTTTGAACTGCCACAATTTATGAAAATAACATCTAAGTGGTTTGAAGAGTAAGATGAACTAAAGTGAATAACCTAAAACATATGCTTCATATTTTCCAGCTTGTATCTTCTTAGTACAAAAATATTCTTACCTAAAAAATTTTCAATTATTTTATGAGTATGTGTTGAATGGGGCAAATTATATACACTGTTACGTTTCCTTTCCATGCTGTCGGCCCTTGCCATGTGTTTCTTTCTTAGGCAGACCTCACTATGCTCAGACACCATCAGCTTTTATTATATTTTATTGTCATTAATGAATTATGTTTCTCTCACCATTTGTACTCTACCATTTCTTAAAAGACTGAGTCTGCATTCTCCTGGAGTCAGGTTTCCAATGTATTTACTGTCTTACACAGTATAGATGATGAGTTTGTTAGGGAAAGTTTAGATAGTTTTGCCAGTGACTCTGTTAACATCCAGATTTTATGAACGTAGGTTCCACTCAAGGAAATGTATTCGACTGTAGATTCAGGAACTGCCAGGCATGCTGCAAGGGTGAGACTGTTGCTGCCTTGACTTCCCCAAAGATATATAGACTCAAAGTTTGGTCCCAGCATGGAAAAGTTAAGGTGGTGAATCTTTTAAGAAGTTGAGTATAGTTTCTGGTAACTCTACCCTAGAGGCACTACCCTCTGAAGATACAGATGCTGTTCTGGAGGGGTGAATTACTTCTCATGAAATTAGGATATTATAAAGCAAGTCCAACCCTACAGTGGGCTCCTTCTGCACACAGCCCTTTCAGTTCTCTTTTGTTCTGTCACCTTGAGAACAAACAGGTGGAAATATCTCACCTGGGTCTTTGAATTTCAAAAATTATGAATAAGATAAAACGTCCTTATAAAGCACCCAGCCTTAGGTACTTGTTAAAGTAACCAAATGGTCTACTCTAATTATGTCATGCTTCAGTTTTTTTCAGTCTTGGGAAACCAGAACAAACAAATATTTGTTAGATTGCCATTGCAGTGAGGAATAGGTTGTCTTTTGTTGTAAATCTAAGAGTTTTGGTTTTCAATCAATGTGTTCAGACCAGCGACAGTCTAACTTTTAAGTTGCAATTACCCTTTGACCTTTCACAGTTCTTGGTAATTCTGATTACAAAGGCTTCATAGTGATATAGATGTGGCTTCCCAGAAAAGACAGAGGATCTTTCTGCAGGCTGTGTAATGGGATTTCAGGAAAGTCCTCAGGATTATGTATTGCATAATCAATCAGGCAATGACTACTTCTCTTCCATCACATCTGTTAATGAAGAAGTTCTTACAGACTGACCACTGGGAAAAAGTCATAAAGACTGCCACCTACATGGTGTCCTTCATGCCACAGGATCTCCATTAGTCTTAGGTAGATGGGGTGGGATGGTGAGTTTGACACAGACATATAAGATCATAAGCAAAATAATGAAGTATTATCAAGTGAAATGTTTTACACCACATTAGAAAAAGTAATAGATTGTGCTGTTCACAAAGGAGCACAGGAAACACATCTATTCAGGCTCTGCATAAATTTCTAAGGAATTTACCTTCTGGCATTGCACACCGTGCAAAGCACTTTAACCAGCGAAAGTGAAAGAATTTAAACATGGTAGGTAGTACTGAGACAGTTATAACAAGAAAAGGAGGCATCTTAGAATTCTTCTTTTTTTTTATAATTTATTTTATTTTATTTTACAATAGAATTCAACTTTACATATCAGTCATAGCTCACCCCGTTCCCCCCCCCCCCCCCCTCCCCCCCCCCCCCCCCCCGCCCACCCCCCATTTCCATCTCCTCCAGGGCAAAGACTCCCCCGAGGGTTGAGATCAACCTGGTGGATTCAGTCAAGGCAGGTCTAGTCCCCTCCTCCCAGGCTGAGCCAAGAGTCTCTACTAAGCCCCAGGTTTCAAACAGCCAATTCATGCACTGAGCACAGGACCCGGTCCAACTGCCTGGATGCCTCCTAAACAGATCAAGCCAATCAACTGTCTCACCCCTTCAGAGGGCCTGATCCAGTTGGGGGCCCCTCAGCCATTGGTTCACAGTTCATTACTCTACTAAAATAAATACCAGTACCTACAGGATTGAATCAGATCAATTCAGCGAAACAGCTGACCTCAGTAAAAACTATGGTAGAGAGTAAAATATCCTTAAAAAGGAAAGTGTGGCAAATTTGCTGTTTCCTCTGTCTTGTGACATGAAAAACTCAATATACACTTAAATATGCTGTCCCATGGCAGCATGTCACAAAATTTAGAAACCAATCTTTCAATCTAGACAGTTTTCTATTATCACCTATTCTACAAACTAATGCATTAAACTGTAGTTACATCTAGCAGGCAGTTCCTAAAATGGATTGTGTTTTGAATGACATGGCATAATTAATGAGCTCAACTAATTATCTTGCATTTTGCTAAATGAAAAACTTAGAATTAAACCTCAATCTCAGTTGTGCCAACAAATGTTCACATTTTGGTATATATTTGCTACATTTATATTTTCTGACCTTTTTTTTATTGTGTTTGGCTTTACATTTTCCTACCAACAATTTTATATGCTTTGTAGCATTTTAAAATTCTGGGTATATTTTGTAACATTCTTCCATTGTTTCTATCTTATAAAAATCTCATGAAAAATTTAGCCAATGAGTAGGAGTGGATAAACAGAAATATTATTCCTTTATTTTTTATAACAAATGACATTCCTCATAGAGGTGTGTTTTAGAGAAACAGTCTGCTATCAGGAAAACAGAAGTGATGTAGAAGGATACATGTGACTCCTGAGAATGGGAGACAGTGATTAATCAGGTTTCCAGAGGGAAATCACCTGTATCAGTAATGTAACTGTCTCCCAAAACACTGTGCAAGTTTCCAGTTCCCACATTATACATTTAAAATGACACATGAGGCTTATTTCTCTTCTAATTTCCAGAGTAAAGCAAACAAACAAACAAAACTGTACAATGCAAAGGCTGTAACAGGGAGTACCCTGCTTTAGTGAATGCAGGTTAAATTAGGAAAGTGGTGGAAGAAGAGAGTTTCTCAAGCATATTGTGTGCCTTGCAAGGAAATTTCCACAAACCGTTCAATTCGGTCTCCAAAGAATCCTGTGCAATCTGGATTGAGAAACAATGGCAGGCGACAGGGGAAATGGCTCAGGAGGTAAAGACACTGGTGACACAAACCTGTTGAGTTGCATTCCACCTGTGGGACCTATGTGAAAGTGGAAGGAGAGAACAAAAGACACAAAATGTCCCCTGACCTCCACATGTAGGCTATCACAGGCACCCCATGTACATATCTCCCAAACACACACACACACACACACACACACACACACACACACACCAGCAACAGTAATAAATAATTAAAACACAAACAAGCTCATGTCACATTGGAAGGGGAAATCAAGCTGCAGGAAATAGATTATTTGCTATGATCACAATTCAAATATGTTTGAAACATTAATCCAGGCTCCTTCTTTTAATATGTACAGAAAGACACTGGAGATTTAGGAGTAGATGTAGATTTTTTCACAAACACAATTTAAACAGCAAATAAAAGAAGTATTTCTTGAAGAAAGGGACTATCATTTGATGCTGAAGGCAGGGGCAGAGATAGCTGTTGATAGAAAACAGACTTGAGGAAGGAATGCTCAGGAGCCAAGCAATATTTCAGTATTTTCTATTCTTTGATTCCTTAAAGAAAAACACACAAAACAAACAACAACAGCAACAAAACAGAATTCCATGTATCCAAAGTTGACCTCAAACTCTTGTACGTAGCTGAAGATGACCTTGAACTTCTGGGTTTCTCTATTTCCGTCACCAATATGCTGAGATGACAGTACTGTGCAAGCAGGTAGGGTTTATGGGGTACTGTGGATAAAACCCTGGGAGTAATGCATGTTAAACAACCTAACTACCACACTGGCCACACCAGCCACTACTTACTTATTTTTATTGCTGCTGTTTTTCTCATGATTTATCTGATATCTGCTTCAGATTTTTCTGTAAAGTGATCTTTCTCTGCTTCTCTGCTCACACAGATATTTAGCAGAGCACACCTGCATAGGCAGTACATCCATTACTTTATTTTAATTTGCTTTGTTACGATACATATATACATACACATGTTGTACATATGAATGGAGACCATGTGATTTTCTTGATATGTAAAACATTGAATACAGTTATGGCTTCACACATTTGCCATTTCCTGTATTTAAAAAAAAAGAGAGAAATCTTATTTTCCAATGGATTGAAATGTCCACTATATATTACGGTTAGCTGTAATCACTCTACTCTAGCATAGAATTTCTTGCCTTTAACTGCCATCATTGAGGAACCTCTCCACAATTTTTTGCACCCCACTCTTCTTAGCCTCTGGTAACCACTGTTTATCTCTCAACTCTCAAGTCATCTACTTCTAAAGATGCCACATATGAAAGGTGCGGTGGAATCTATTTCTTTGTGTGTCTGGCTTCTATAATTCAATATAATGACCTTCAGTTATGAGAATTTTCTCAACACAAGTAGCGTCAGCTCATTCATCCCTCCATACCTACATGACAGGAAATTGTGGACCTCCAAATATGAACAGTTTTCAGGGCTTTTCCAATAAACAATAATAAAAATGACTGTGGTCTTCCTTCCTGTTCTTGCTGTATTTGATTTGTTTTGATTGTGTATAGAGTGAAATCCAGGAGCAAGATGAAAGATATAAACCTGAAGGGAAGATAATAAGGAATAATATTGTTCTTAATATTACAAACAAAAAGAGCTGGGACATAGAAAATATTCAGTTTGGTGTCTGATGAGTTCTTTGGAAGCATTTCTTGTCAAATTCACATATATGACAGGAAAGTTAGGAGTGATTATAATAATATTTGCACTATTACTCCAATCCAATTAATTTCATGCTAAAATAGTTTCTTGGAAATATCACATTATTTTCTATCCAAGGAGTAAAGCATAGTTCGGATAATTTTGAGATTAACATAAATGAATTCTTTTCTTTAATCCCTAAGAGTATAAATATAAAAATAATTAATGTTGCAGAGAGTAAGAACAGTCTCGGTCCAATGTAAGAAAAATTATAATCTGTGTTTTGAAGCATACATAATTTAATTGAATAAGAAATACTGATATTAATGTAGATGCCACTATATTTAGCAGGGGTTGTTAGTGGAAGACAGTATGAATGCATGGAGGTAGACATGTAGATAGTCTACATTCTAAGAAGAGATCGATTTAAGAGGATGAGATGTGTTTTATTGCTAAAGCCACAGTCAGGGTCAGAGTGTGGCAGGACAATTATGTTTGTGATATTGCAGATTTCAGGACTGAAGAGGATCCCTGCTGTTCAAGGTGCAAAGCTATCCTGATGCAGGTTCTTCCTGTATATTTTATCAAAAATATCTTTGTCAGCTGGTCTCAGTTGGGTTCCAGGCTTGCGAATTGGTATTGTCATCTCTTTTCCGCCCACTTCACACTATACCACGGGAGAAGACAATAGAGAGGAAGGCCAGTGCTTGTTCAGAGAAACTCCCCAAGAACAAGGGTATATTTATATTACAATTTTTAGACCCCGAGGCTCCATTCTCAAAATAGCAAATACTCAATCTTGAAAATAGTTGAATCTTTTTGTAGAATTTTGTACAAAATTTTTGTATTATTTCAAGTCAGCTAGAGGCATATATTTTAAAATTCATTGAAATTTAAAAATCACTAGCCTAGTCATTCATGTGTCCACGTAAATTAAGGTGAATTATATTTAATGGGTACATGTACGTGTGTGTGTGTGTGTGTGTGTGTGTGTGTGTGTTCATGTGTAGATTTCTAGTGAGAATATTTTGTGGATTTTAGATAAAATATTTTGTAGGAGATTATAGATTGAATTTGATAGAACAATGTACTAGGAATTACTCTTGGTGAAAATTTAATTTAGTTATCAGATTATCATTATGCTATGAAATAATAAATAATTATGCTATGGCATTTATTTATAGTAATTAAGCTCATATTGGCAGGATAAAAGACACATTTTAAAAAAATTCTTCCATGGTAATTTTCATAAATAAACCCTTAAGTGACCCCTAAAACCTTTACATCTAAAATGCAATAGTCTTTACATCTAATTTTTAAAAAATCAAATAACACTACATGATTTACTGTTTGAAACTCACGTCATAAACGTTGTGGGGTTTTCTTTTTCCTTCAGAAAGATTTATTACTGGTAGAACTTTCAAACCTAAGGCAGCTCTGTTTATTTCCTCTTCCTCACATTATTGATTAGCCTCCCAAGATGGCCTTGGAGTCTCCACATTATTTTATGCCTGGCAATCTTGATTTGGAGATTGGTACACTGAGTTTCTGGGTCTTTCCAATTACATATCACAAAGTAAAGCCTCAAGAGATTTCAAACGAATATTATTTTTCCATTATCACTCCACTTACATCTTGGGGTTTAGGTGTAATAATCCTTTAGTCACTCAAGGTTTCATTGGGAGCCATTCTCCCACATTGACAAAGCAGCATGCCACAAGCAGAAAATAAAATATTATTGCAGTAATATATAAAGTATACTGTTTTTTCTTTGCCTTAGTACAAAATAACGTAGGTCGCATTTACTGTCCTTTAAGTTAGGAACATATTACTCTGTCATGAGTACCTTCTTTAGGATGATTGGACCTGAAGTACATACACTTTCTTTCTATGGATGCCAGAAATTAGCAGAGATCATCTTATAAAAGTAAACCATTATAAATCTACAATAATTTTCACATTTTAAATGTATTTTTCATTCTGATATACTATTGTCATTGACCCAGTCATCATGCATTTATATAATGAATATATTTCACACTAGTCAAAATACATCTCCTTAAAAGGAGTCACTTTACTAATTCAATTTTCACCTGTTTAATTATCATATTAACCTGATTTTATCTTTATCTCTTCCTCTGGACTCAATTATCACTGTTTTCCCTTCATCAAATAACACCAATTTAAAATGTGAAAGCTTGTTGCACAGTGCCATCCTTTACCATCACAGTCAATGGAGAATAATAATCTTTTAGTTACATATGTGTGATTTATCTAATTTCCTTAAAAAATAAAAAGGAATCCAGTCACTATCTTTGGGAGCATAGTGTTCTTAAATATCTTGGTGTTTTACTGCTATATGAATTTTTTTTGAAAATGTGTAAGCTGTGACTTGATCTGGCAATAGTCTCATTCTTAAGAAAGTCATTCCCATCATTATGGATTGTTTCACTTATAAAACACAATGAAATCTGCTTCCTTTTCCTTCGAGATTCTACCTGAAATGCATTTAAATATATTTTCTCAGAGAATAAAATGTTCAGGAGGAGCTAAAGTGTTTTGTAGACAAGAGTGTAAGTAACGAAACTCATGGGGCTTATAGATTCATTCTGATTAATAGCACAGGAAACTCTAAAGCAATGTAAATTAGCATGCCAAATTCACATTAGAATAGTATAAACACATAAAATATTTTGTATGGAAAATTGTTTTGAAACATCCAGTAAAGAACTTTTTCTTCAAGGACCTACAATTTTGAGAAATTACCTAAAAGTGCTATGCAATTTTAACTTAAGTGAAAGAAAAATGTGAGATATTTGAATTTTAAACAGCAGGGTTTGATGCTATGAAACTTATGACTGAAATAGCAAAGTTTACTCTTCTACTCACTTTCAAAATTCTTTGATTTTTATTAGTTAACCTTCTCAAAACCTGAAACGGTCATTTGGCCAATTCTTTTGGGAAAACACTAGGGAAAAAAAAAAACCACATCACTTTATATATATATATATATATATATGTGTGTGTGTGTGTGTGTGTGTGTATGTATATGTATATGTATATGTATATGTATGTATGTATGTATGTATGACTGAAATAGCTATTTTGCTTTTAACCATTATATTTTTCAGGTTTGGGGAACCAGATAAGGAAAGTCAACAGAAGAATCAAGTTATCATTAATTCTCTGACCTAGAAAATGAGCACCACCTTCCTTTTCTCACTATCATTGGAAACATTTATAGTCTTCTCTCACAGGCAAATACTACAGACTGCATTTAGGACAGAGTCAGGAGAACACAATTCTTATTCAACATGCACTTCCCATTTCTTTCATATGTGTTAGAAAATTAGAGTGCTATATTATCTGATTTATTAATTCTTTTCATTTAAGCTTTCCTTCCAAGATATGAAATTATACCAAAATAAAATATTGACGTCTGAATTTGGTAACTGAAGAATAGCACCAACATGCCAATATCAGGGATAGTAAATAGATTAAAAAGTTATACAAAGGAAGTAACTGTGAGGGTGGATGAAGCAGAATACCACAGTGAAGTGAGCAAGCCAGTTCCAGATGTAATGTGGTATGAGGTGCTCCAGAAAATACTGCAGGGTAATCATGCCTGTGAGATGGGTAGAGTCTAATCTGAGGTCCATTTGTATAAGTTATTAATAGCAAAACAAATAGCAAGAGGGATGACATGGACACACAAACTGGGTGGCAGTACTGCTAGGAGATGTGGCTGAGGCACCTGTATCCTACATAAGTTCATCACTTGTTTTGATCCTCTTAATAAGCATTCATCTAATTCTGCTATTTCTTCAATTTTAAAATTGATGAGTCACTAGAGATGCTCCTCATATTTTTATTTACACTTATATATACACCTTCACTTGAACAGCACTAGAGAACACATCTTTGGTTAGCACATCTATTGTAAGTGGCAGGAAATCTATTAGTCTCAGTGATTCACAGTATGGGATAAATGAAAAGTACATCTGTAAGGAGTCTGAGCTTTTGTGCTGTTTGCCTTTATGAGGACGGACTGATAAAATTGCTGGTTCACAGTTAAGTGATATTTGATGATCCTGTGAGAGAATTGTGACTCTCACATCACTTAATCATATTTCTTTTTCTAGCCCATTTTGACCTAGGAATCCTAGGTCCTTCTGCTAATCAGATCAGATACCATAGTAATGTAACCTTCTTTGTTTACTAGTCTATTACCCTGAGAGTCTCCAAAGACTGATGATATTTAAATGTTTGAGGTTAGTTTGACTGCAGTTTTATCCGTGAGTAACAGAAGCACCACAGTCAGATTCAGGATCTCTAGACCTAAAATTCAAAAGTTACGTCAACAGAAACACAGTCACCCAACTGTGTTTTGGGGATGATGAGTAGGTCATTCTTTTTTCATTTTTTTCTTTTACTTTTGAGAGTAAAGTATAACTACATTATTTCTCCTTTCCCTTTCTTTTCTTCAGACGCTTCCATATGCCCTTTCTTGCTGTTTTTCAAATTCATGGTCTCTTTTTATTCAGTAATTGATCTTGCATGTATGTATTATATACATGTGTATTCTAAAATATATCCTGCTCACTATATAAAATGTACTGGTATGTGTGTTCTCAGGGCTGACCCTTTGGTCTTGGATAGCCAATGGTGTGCTCTTCCCTGGGGTGGACTGTTTCTCCCATTCTCAGAGTTCCTTAGATTCCCAGGCTTTTTCATGTATACTTAAGGCCTTGTGAGCTTTCCCCTGTCAGCTTTGTTCTGTATATTGGTGTCATCCTTGTTCACCTCATGTGTGTGCACTTATGTTGTGGACTGAACAACTACTGGATTCTTGGACTCTCTTTTGGTAGGCAGCCATTGTTAGATTTGCAGGACTAGCTGCTGACAGCCTGTAAACCACTGTAACAAACCATCTTTATATCTATTTGTCTATATCTATATAGATATTATAGACTTGAGGCCTTGTGGGCTCTTCCCTGCCAACTTTGTATGCCTCTTCATGTTGTTCTTGTTTAGCTCACATTTGCACAATCTTGCTGATGAGGACTCATCAAATAAGTTATCCATTGTTGCCGGACGGTGGTGGTACACGCCTTTAATCCCAGCACTCAGGAGGCAGAGGCAGGCAGATCTGCTGTGGATATCGCTATATGTCAATAAAAACTGATTGGCCAATAGCCAGACAGGAAGTATAGGCAGGACTAACAGAGAGGAAAATTGAGGAAGAAGGAAGGATAGAGAGGACGGCCTGGAGCCTCCGCCAGGAGAAGGAAGATGTAAAGTACCGGTAAGCCACGAGCCACGTGGCAAAGTAGAGATTAATAGAAATGGGCTAAATATAAGAGTAAGAGCTAGACAACGATAGGCCTGAGCTAATGGTCAAGCAGTTTAAATAATGTAAGCGTCTGTGTGTATATTTTATGAATGGGTTCGGTCAGGGAAACAGGGACTGGTGGGACTTGGGAGCTGGAGACTGGCGGGACTTGGGAGCTGGAGAGAAGCTCTCCAGCAACACGGATCTCTGTGAGTTCGAGGCCAGCCTGGGCTACCAAGTGAGTTCCAGGAAAGGTACAAAGCTACACAGAGAAACCCTGTCTCAAAAAAAACCAAAAAAACAAAAAAAAAGTTATCCATTGTTTCATTTTTTTAACATTCCATGTTTTAGCACATACATATACTATACACATTTATGTATGTACATATACATATATATGTATATATACAGATACATATATATATATATAGAGAGAGAGAGAGAGACAGAGAGAGAGAAAGCGAGAAAGAGACAGAATAATTTATTTTATTATTTCTGTCTTGCCAGAGCAGTGGTTCAGTGGTTCTTAACCTGAGGGTCATGACCTTTTGGGGGTTGAATGACCCTTTATGACCCTTTCACAGGGATCACCTAAGACCATCAGAAAAGACAGATATTATCGTAATACATTATGATTCATAAACGCATTATGACAGAAACACTTTGCAACTCATAACATTAACAAAAATATAGTTATAAAGTAGCAATGAAAATAATTTTATGTTTTGGGGTCACCACAACATGAGGAACTATATTAAAGGGTCCTAGCATTAGGAAGGTTGAGAATCACTGCTCTAGAGAACACTGACTATACAATGTATAATATCTTTGTATACCATACCCATGTTATCTTTGTTGGGAACATAGAATCATAGAGTAGAATATGATTAAAGGTGTACACAAAACCCCGAACCTAAAACAAAACAAAATGGGACTGACCTAGGCCTTCTGCATCTGGATAACAGTTCTGTAGCTTGGCATTTTGTGGGGTCCCTAGCAGTGGGACCAGGACCCGTCACTGATGCATGAGCTGACTCTTTGGAACCTATTCCCTATGGTGGGATGCCTTGTTCAGCCTTGATGCAGTGGGGAGGAGATAAGTCCTGCCTCAACTTGTTATGCCATGCTTTGTAGATTCCCAAGAGAGAGCTTACCCCATCTGAATGGAGAGCTGGGAGTGGATGGGAGTAGAAGGGAGGTAGGCGGGACAGGAGGAGAGAAGGGATGGGAAACTGTGGTTGGTATGTAAAATAAAATAAAGAAAGAAAAGAATACTCTTAACTTATTAGTGCTATATCTATATTGGTACCACATTTACATCAGAGGAAAAAGCTCTAACATTCTATTGGACCAGCAGTTTATGATGGATACAATATGTTGTAGGACCAGAGATTATAATGTTTGTATGCTCATCTTATCTAAAGTATATATATACTTCAAGAGAACATCATTGAATATCCTATGTCTGTAAATTAGACAGCTTGTTGCCCCTTCAGTGATGTTACAGAGAATACCAAAGGAAGAAACTAATACACACTGAAAATATATTTCAATCTTATGTACATAAACCATCTCAGTTGATATATTCCAATGTAATCCTATTTTACCAAAAAAGCTTGCTGAATATTCATAAAGGGTGATTGCAGTAAAGATATAGTACTTTTGTTTATGTTGTTCTGCCTTGGAAATTATGCCTTACTAAGTTATCCAGGGTGCTTAAAAACTCCCAAGTTCAAACAGTCCTCCTGTCTCAGTTTCTGCAACAGCCTGGACTTCTATCACATGCACTGTCTTGAGTCTCAGTGTTAATTTCTGCTCCTGACAGCTTGGGTATGTACAAAGGCAGGAGTATATCACGAACTTATTATTCTGTACAGTGTGTGAACTTTGCTTTGAAAAACTAAACATTACAGAAATGGCATAGCAAAGGTCAGAACTTGAAAACCAAGAGTTTGGTAAATATGTCTTCTTGTCTCTAAGTGTGCACATTTTACCAACTTAGAGGCATTATCTAAGAAATCTGACTGTGTGGAGCCCTGAAACTCCATCACACAGGCAAGTTCAACATTCCAAAATGGCTTTTGTGTTGTCAGGGATATGAGTGAAGTCATTTTGAACTTATCACACTGGCCTGTCCCCTAGCTTTGAACCTGGGTTAAAAATAAATGATCATTATTATTGCACAAAAAAAGACAGGAAAATAGACAAGGACAAACTGTTGACAGGGTTACTGAAATTCTCTGTCTCTGGGTCTGTTTTCCCCATCAATATCTAATAATTAAATAAAAATCCTTAACAGTCCATAGATATCCCTTATCAATATTGGTAGTCATGAGTAACTGAATTCCATGGTCTTCATTTATTCTTGGTTTGTTCACATTTCTACAGGACCTGTTGTAGCTGCTCACAATGTTTTAGAAAACATTTTATTTTGCTTCCAGAGCAATACAGACTGGCTTGTGTTGACCGTTTCCTTGTCTTGTCTTCTACCTATCTCTATTTTCTGTTCCATAGACACTGCTTGTTGCCTGACCTTTCTCTGAGCTGGTCTCTTAAGGGTTGGAAAGTGAATGGCTCAAGATGTTTTCTCTCTTCCTTTCTCTAGAGTCATGTGTTTTTAACAGGCTGTCCCATATCCTCATGTTTTATA
>CABHPH010147592.1:0-48776 GCA_902168325.1 Peromyscus nudipes
GCAATACCTCAGCTAGCAGAGTGAATAATGTTGCTCTTGAGCTTCCAAGAAACTACACTAAGTAATGAGTGTGTACTCAAGTATCTACAAGGATGCCTCAAAATCAGATGTAAAATTATTATGTTTTTCATTTTTTAATTTTTTATGATTTTTGTTCTGACTCTAGTACCTAGTGATTGAGGTATAAGATTGCTTTTGAAGTTCTGAGAGAACTCTTGGTCTTGATGGCAGTAGATGATCTAAACTTTATTCCTCACAAGAAAGGGACAAAGATTACCTCTGAGGAACAACTTTCTAAAATGCTTTGTCTGTATAAAAGGAAAGCAGAAATTTACAGGAGACTATCAGAAATATAAAAGACACATAAAATCAGATAGAATAACATTTTCTGTAGGAGTCACAGATGAATTTTTGCAATGGAAAATGTTGATAAAATATATCTGAATCCTTGAGAAAAAATATGTCTGTTCACAGAGAGCTGTGCATATATCCAAAAATCTCCTAAAAGATGACCGACAAACAGGAGGTTTCATTACTTTTCTGGGTGTAGTTTATATGGTTCTCTTGAAAAGTCTATGTAACCACTATATATTTTAAACTATACTGTACTGAATTTCTGAAAAGTTATAGTGTAAGTTCAATATAATATCTGTATCTCAGTGAAATTTATTGGAAACTGTATTTATATTGTGTAATTCTTAGTTAGAATAAATTATCTGACAAGCCAGATGTTTTATTGTTATGCAGATTAAGACCCAGTGTGCCCTTGTAATCCCCCATCTCTCCACCCTCAAATCTTTACCTATCTTGGAACTCAAGGATAAAGTAAAAAATGAACACAGAACCATTCACATAATTTATTGATATTCTACTCATTGCCTTTCATATTATTAATGCTGAGTGAAATCATTTAAATTACCAACAAATGGCTCCAAGACGCCTTTATTCCTACAATTAACAGTCACGGTTCTCTTGTTTATTTCTTACATTCACAGATAATGGCATCATACCCTTCTTATTCATTGAACATTCACTTCTCAATCCTCACCCATATTGATTGAATCAGTTTGGCAGAACGATTGTATGAAGGAATGGCTACCTCAGAATTGACTCACTCATATCCAAATTGTCTTTTACATTTCTGGAGACCGGGGCATCAAAGAAGAAAGTGCTTACAGATCTTGTAAGTAGCAGATTCTTCCAGATGATTCTTTCTCTTTTAACATTGTGGAAAGGAAAAGAGTAATCCTCTTATGTATCTCTTGCAACAACCATTCTCTATCATAATTTAGTTATTTAACTGCTTCTCAAAAAAAAAACCTCTTTACTCTTGATATCAACCTTTTATGTGTTAACATTTAAGCATGCACACTTTGGGTGACAGAAATGTTTGGACACACTATAAGTATAGGGTTAAGTATAAACCACGGTCATGATTAATATGTATGAAGATATATTATAACTAAATATTTCAACTGCTTTAGAGTGGTACATCATCTTCCTCTCTATCCTGAACCAATCAATCAGCAAATCAACCAATCCATCTATATTTTTATCCACATAGCTCTTCATTGGTTTAACTGATTTTCCCTAAATAAGTGTATGTTATTCAAATCAAGTTGAAAGTAGTTATTTTGCTATCCAAAGCTTTATGAAAAAATAAGTATGTGTTTCAATTTCTACTTGCAGCCAGGCATCTTTAAGAAAATTTACAATTCTCTTGTAAACAAGGATTGTAATTTGCTAACCTCAGCTTGAAGAGTCAAAAACTCTGATCCAAATCATCAGGGGATGACTACCTTGGGGGACTACATGGGACATTTGTGCCCTTCTCTAAATCATGCTGCCACATGGAGGTGGATTTCTGCCATCCATTTCTCTTCCTTTTAGCTTCCTGTTTCATGAATACTATCAGAGGAAAGCACTTGCCATTACTTGCATAGACATTTTCAATATTTATACCTGATTCAAACATTTATGATAGAGCTTGTTATATTCAAACATTTATTATAGAGCAGTAATGTAGTTAATTATTTAGTCATTTGCTTTTTCTCTTGGGGGGAAGATTACTAGAATACAATGTAAGTACCTGCATCTACAACACAGTGCCAGGATGTTTTATCTGGAGCATTGCTATTTTAAACTGGGTCAATTACATCTCTCTCTAAATGAATCTGTGAGAGCGTTACCTGTGTTCACAGATACACATCATCTACTCAAAAAAATGTGAGCAATGTACCTTTGTTTTGTTTTCTGTTTGTCTTTTTATTTACTCTCCTCTAATATAATATATCCCAACCACAGCCTTCCATCCCTCTAGTCCTTCCAGCAAATCCTCCCACATTCCTTCTCCCCCAAAATGGCTACTCTTCTGTTTCCCTTCAGAAAAGAGTAGGCCTCTTAGGGATATAAACTTCTGACATATGCTGGTTTACGTAAGTAATTTTTCATTTAAAATATACTTGAACATTAAGAAATGGCTTCCAATGGTTCTAAACCTGTGGATCGTGACCCCTTTGGGGGGGGGTTTCAAATGACCCTTTCATGAAGGTCACCTCAGACCATCAAAAAACACAAATATTTATATTATGATTCATAACAGGAGTAAAATTACAGCTATGAAGTAGAAATGAAAAAAATTTATGGTTGGAGATCACCACAGCATGAGGAACTGTATTAAAGGGTCACAGCTTTAAGAAGGTTGGGAAGCACTGGCTTAGTGGGTAAAATGTTTCTCCTCCAAACCAATGGGCCAGAGATGGATCCACTCAATCCACAAGGATGAAAGTGAGAAACAAGTCCTGTAAATTGTCTTCTGACCTCCACATGCACTATGGCATAGCCATGCTCCACACCCATATGATTATACAAATAAAAATAAATGAATAATTATGAATTTGTAAAAGATTACTTACATAGATTTTTTTCATATATATGTACTGTTAAACATCAAAGTATAAAAGTTTATAATATCATGTTCATGTGTAGCTAGTGTTATTATATGTGAAATTATGTAAAATATAAATATTAATATGCAGGCAAAAATAAAAATATAGTAATGCAATTATATATTAATGAGATATTATTGAGAAAAACTTAATGAAGTCTTTATATGAAATGCAGACAGTGGATATTGTAGTTCTAACTGAAACATATTTTAAGACACATGTCTTTGACATATAAGAAAGCTTCCCATTAAAGAGCATAATGTGACAGTGATATGTGCATTTCTTGTATGTCCTGTCTTCTTTCTCCCGTCTGCACATATGGAAAGATTCTAGCACTTTTTCTTGTGCATATGGAAAAGAACAATCCTATGGGCCCTTTCCAGGTGCCATTACATGTAATATGAATTGCCAAACGGTCTTATAAATGTACACGGAGCCAGGTTTTGGCGTGAATTCTGAAAGATCACAGAAGCAGAACAAGCCACAGATAACCTCACCTCTACAACTCCTCATCTGATCCTGTTTACATAAATCTGCAGACTGAAAGTTTCTGAGTCCTCACACAAATGGATCTCAGCTAAACTGCTGCTAAAAGCCTAAAAGCTTAAAAAGCCTCTAGTTTCTGGTCTTCATGCCTTATATACCTTTCTGCTTCCTGCCATCACTTTCTGGGATTAAAGGCTTGTTTCTTTCCCAAGGAAAGACATGAGATCTCAAGTGCTGGGATTAAAGGTGTGTTCCACTACAATTACATCACAGATAATGTTTTTTAAAAAAAGGATGGACTTCTGGCCAGGGCTGTGGGTGTCTGGGTTCCACATGCTGTCTGTGTGAATGAATTGTTGGATTCCCAGGTGTCATAGTCTGGAAGAGCACCACTGATTGACAGCAGGGTGTTTGCATACGTCAATCTCCAACTCAGCAACCCAGAATCCTTCCTATAAGGAAGGCATGTTGTGAAAGTTTAAGGATTTTATGGTAGCCATTTATTGCATCCTTGCTGAATTCCCTCCAAATCTAAATAAAAAATAAAAAATAAAACAAAATGCTGCTCAAGTGAATGATAGGAGCCACTGGGAAATATTCTTTCACAGTTAAAGTTATTCAATCTAGAAAAAAAAATCTACACCTAGCCTTGCCTCTTCCACTAAGGGTGCCTTAAGTACTCATAAAATAGACTTTTAATCAATTCATATTATTTACAACTAGAATTTCTCAATAAAGAAAAATTTTATTATCAATTGACTTTCTCCAATTAAACATAGAGAAAATTCACCTGTGGATAAGACTTATATCAACTACAAGTATATTCTACTGAAACAAGTGAGGTTTCTTTCTATAGATGCCAAGATGAACTGGAAAAATATTCTTGCCCCAATCTTCTAATGACACAATCTTTTAGAACATACTAAAAGAAAGGATTTCCCCCTCTCAAATAGACATACTAGTTGCCAAAGGAAATCAAAGCAAAACACAAACCCTCTTTAATTCAATCCCCATGCTCTGAGTTCATAATTTTCATTCATACTTGCAGGGAGAAACAATCTCAATACTTTAAAAAGTGTTTATAGTCCAGTCTTTTCAACAAGCCTCACATTCATCACATTTGTTCTGACACGTATGGTGGAGGACAAACATTGTCTCAGTCATAACATCTGCCTCACATCTCACACCTATCTGTAAAGTTTGTAAGTCTGAGACGAGTTTGGGAAATCTTCCATTCAATAATCCTCAATTAATATTCCAGTTTGGGAAATCTTCCATTCAATAATCCTTAATTAATATTCCATTTGAAGGTTTGTAGCTACTGGGAAATCGAGAAAATGAGTGATACGGAGCTCTAAACATATGCCAAATAAAATAAAATAAAAAAAAACAGAAAATGTTCAGAAACAGATCTAGTAAAGAAAAAAAAACAACAATCCCCAAGGAATTGTTATAAATAAAATATCAGAAGTGTTTTAATGAAAAATAATAAAGTTAGAATTGATATTTATTTATTGCAAACACTGTGCATAGGAATTTAATACTTAGTTCAGAGCTTAATATTGATTATGTTGGAGTGATTTTTGTGTACACGCTACCAAGTTCTTATTTAGTTGGTTGTGAAAAAAATCTGAGTATTCTAAATTTCTTGGTTGTGAATATTTGAAAGGCATTTCCAAATGAACAAACTCTAATCAGTAACAATGGATCAATCAAGATCCTTCTCTTTCAAGTTTATGAGGCAAATGATGCATTTAAATTTGGTAATGTGGAATGTGATCCTGGTTTACACATGAAAGTTACTAGTTGCTAAGAGTTTTCATCAAATTATTGGAGACTTGCTTCTCTATGATGACAAAAGTATGGCTGACCTGGCCCAACATTATTCCTGAGTAGTGATGATGCTGGATATCTTACATCTGACTTTGTATTTTTCCCTTCCTTTCTTTAGCAAACACACCTGTGCACCTGTATTCCTCAGAAATATAACCTATAGATGTTTTGAGGTATCATAATGTTTATGTTAAGTAAAGCCACCCTTTGACCCATGCGACAAAGCCTGGAACAGCAGGGACCCAATATCTCCTAGAAGCCACCTGGATATCAGAATCCTTCCCCATAATTTCTCACAGGTATCTATTTTCTGGCTCATTTTGAACTGATCTTAGAGCAACTCTTTGATAGCAATACCAGTTTTATTGTCATTTGATCTGCCTCTCTTCTCTGTGTCCCTCTCCACTTTCACTGGTAATTCTTGGAGACCCTGACTAATTAACTGGCATTCAGAACCTAACACACACACTGGTGCATATTAAACTGAGGCATTTTTATTTGTACAAAGAAATTTTCTTCTTAGCTGAGCTGAATCGTCCTGAGAAGCCAACCATTGCGAGGATTTCCACTATGCCTACTCCTTTCAGTTGTACAAAGTCAGATAGAAGAGCTTACGATTAACTCCAAACTGACAGCAGGTGAGCATTATCATTCCCAACGTATTTATAGATTCCATTCTAAAAGTTGTTCACAGGCTACATTGTTTCATTTTAAACCTTCTGGGGAGTAGACATTATAGTGTCATTCAGTGCCCAAAAGAGTAAGTCTAGTGAAAAAAAAATTCTATAAGTGTGCCTCACTCATAAATGTGTGTCACAATTTACCCTGGAGAGTTTCATTCTAAAACCAAATCTCAAACATTATATTTGGTTGTTTTGTTGATGCAATTATAACATGATTTGAATTTTATTCCCAAAATGAACAACTTAATCCTTGGTGTGATCTTCATATGTTAGATAGACACAAATATCCAGCTCCTGACCATAAGTGAAGAGGTCAATCTAAATGAAGATCTTGAAAGTTGGGAAAAGTTGCGCATAGGGTATAAGAAAACCTTACTGTTTCCTAGTGAATTTCTTCAGCTGATTATACTCTAAAACATAAAGAATAGAAGTAAAGAGGGGGATTGCCATATCAGGAGTAGGCTCATTCTTAACATGCACTGCACAGTTCTTTTCCATGCTGCCCCTGCCATTTAAATAGAATTTCAGCATTACTGGTCAGACCTGATGTTCATGAAGTACAGTCTGTCTAATCCAGATGTTCAACAACTAGATGCAAGGAGACAAGGGAAATAAAAACTATGACTTGTATTCTTTTTGGAGACTTTCAGTTTTTGTTAGAAATAATACCATAATTTAAAATAAATAAATAAATAAATTCCTTACCAGTCTATTATAGCATCTTTGAATGGTAGTAAACTATCTTGCTTTTAACTTAACATGTGTGCATATTATTTTAACATATGTATCTTTAATAAGTCTTCTGGTTGTATATTTCAAACTGGAACCAAAGTTCCTTTACAAGATAAGAACAATTTCATGCCAATCTTTTTCATTAATTCTACAAATTCCACATATAGCTATACTGGAAGAATCTTGTTTCAGTTTCAAAGCTTACAATAAACTGAACAGGGAGAGGAGTTGGTAGCAAAGATTGTCACACTCAGTGTGGTCTGACTTGCATACTTGTGGCGGCTGGCATATCAATATATTCTTTGTAAAAATGAATATTGGTTCAAGTAAGGAAGGTGCTTTAGAATAAACCACATTGCAATTTCACAAGTGAATGAAATACTTAAGACTGTTTCCTATTTTTTAAAATCAAACCAGAATGCAAGTTTTATTAATAGTAAGATGAGTAATTTTCTGCATGAAAATTACAAATGCAAACTCATTCTTATATTTTCAAGGTATTTTCTAGACTAATTTATAAAAATTACTATTTATCCTTCAGTTTTCAGATCTGTTTTTATGAACTACCACTTACCATTTACCACATTAAAAAATACATACATTTAATATATCCAGGATGTACAGTGGCCTACATATTTTGTTGAATGTTATTATAGAATTTATATATAGAATTTAAAATTTGAATTTTGAATGATGAATACAGATGGCTCTGCACAATATACATCATGTATATGTTATCAAATATAATGATGTAATCAAATTATGAGGATGAGAGCTACTATTTTTTCTTTATCTTTTCTAAAAATATCAGAATACAAAAAAGGCTTTGTACTTCTTATAACTAACATGTTTCTAATGAAATGTTGGCTCTATTTAAATAGATTTATATTCTTTTCTCTTCACTGTTCTCTAAATCATGTCAAGATCAATTAGTCATGGTGGGTGTTTGACTAAAGCTTATTTTCCTAGTTCATAAATAGGTTTTAGTAAACACAGAAGAAAATATCTGCATTCATGGAAATAAACATTGGCAGGGACTAGAATATGAAAGAGAGAAAAAAGGCATAGGAGAAAATGGTATCTATAAATTACTTACTTTTTTGTTATGTAAAAAACAGTATATATCACAGGTTTATCATTCACGTGGGTACAGTCCATCAGCACAGGGAGTCATGGTTGCAGGAACAGAAGGCATCTGGGTACCTAAGCTCTAGGTCAGAGTATGGATGCTGGTGATCAACTCAGTTTCTGTTTTCCATATTCAGCTCAGAAAACCATTCCATGGAATGCTGAAGCCTACTTTTAGAGTAAATCTTCCCACCACAGTTAACCTAGTTTGGATACTCACTCATAGAGATGACCAACTATTTGTTTCCATTGAGATTCTACATCCAATCAAACTGAAAATCAAGATTATCCATAGTAGGGTACATTTTCATTGGAAATTTCATGATACATATTTCTAAATTTGTCTATATCATATTTCAAAATATGAGTAAATTTAGTAGGTATGTTCTTCATGCATTAACCTTTTCTGACATATCTTAGTAAGGGTGTGCAAGCTCTGAAGGAGTCAAGAGTAAAAGTAAAAAGCTCTGACGTTGGAGGTGAACGTTTGCCATGTGTGTGGTTTGGAGAGGTGTACCATCTAAGCTATTTTGAAGACAAGCATCTTGACAAAACTTTGCTGAACTATCTGATTAATTACAAATAGCCAACAATGTATATGGATTAGTATCCATCCATTTCTCTATTCTGACTCCTGACACAGGCTACAATTTTCATTCTGTCATCACAACAAATGCACAAAAACTTCTAGATCTTGGTTTATTCTGGAAAATAACCCAAAACTCCTTGGGGTATGTTTGTTTCAAAATGGTATCAGAATTATGTAAAATGAGGCAAGAACATCATGTAGGATTAATACAAACTAGTCAAAAAGGCATAAGAGTCTACTTGAAGACCTACCAGTGGATAAAAATGAAAACTAAAAGAAACAAAGAATTGTTGGCATCTAGCCTAAAGCATCAAATGAATCTATAGTGACCCCGTATTTATACAAATAATTGAATTCATAGGCAGGAAAGAGAGAAGAGATATGTACTTTAAATTGACATAAATTTTATGAATTTAAATAATTTATGCAGACCCTCTACTTCAAAGGAGAGGTTAATGTCTTGCTCCTCTGTGTGGCATGTGTTTTATGACTGTGATTTTTATGGTCAACTTGATAAGGTTTAGAATCATCTAAGAGATTGGTGAGGTATGCCTGTGTGTGTGTGTGTGTGTGTGTGTGTGTGTATGTATGTATATGTGTGTAGAGGACGTGTATTTCAAAAAAATTATCAAGAGAAGGAAGACTCTCCCTGAGTGCGGAGTGAGACTGACTAAAAGTGGAGGGGCCAGAGAGATAAAATGCAAACAAGAGAGAAAGCTGGATAAGTGCTCATGTTCCTATGTTTTCTGCTGTCGGTCCTCTATCACATTAACATTTCTAATCCCTGATACTATCTCTGTCCTTGCATACTGAACCTTCTGCAAATGTGAGCCAAAATAATTCCCTCTTAATTATTTCTGTCAGGTATTTTGGAGAGAAAAAATAACTAGAAGAATATAATTTCCAAAGAGATCAAAGTGGAATAACAGAATGAAGAAGATTATTTACAATTGACGAAGCTACAAACACAAGTGGGCTCCAAGGGTAACCTGATCATTTTGACATTATAGAAACTGAGATGCTGCAGCTAACAAATATGGTATTTGACACATGGAAAAGACTCACAACTTTGATCTTATAAATACACAAAAGGCCAAGTAGAACCAATTATAAAGTCCTATAATAAAAGAAAACTCATTGGTACAGTTCCAACTATACTTCTTTTTCCTTTGCTTTCTTTCTCTTCCTTTTTTCTCTTCTCTTCCCTTCCTTTCCATATCTTTCCCTCTTTCTCTCTCTCTGCCTTTCTCAAAAGTACACATATGACATGAAAATATAAAAAAGGCTGGGGGAAGCATACAAAGGTGGGTCAGAGTTCAGGGGAAGTGACGTATTGAGTGTGGAGGAGAATTTGCGATGACACATTACTTAGTCAGTAGCCTGTTGCTGTGAGGAGACATCATGGCCAAGGCAACTCATATATGAAAGCATTTAATTGGTTTTGATTTAACATTCAGAGGGTTAGGCCATCATTGTCAAGGTGGGAAACATGACAGGATATAGGCAGACATGGTTCTGGAGAAGTAGTTGAGAGTTCTACCTCCAGATTCTCAGGCAGCAGAAAGAGAGAGACACTAGTGTAGCTAGAGTTTTCCTGGTCCTGCTGGGCCCACAGTCAGGAAAAATCTCTCTCACCTGCCAGTCCTGCAGCCGCTCAGACCCAACCAAGTAAACACACAGAGACTTATATTACTTATAAACTGTATGGCCATGGCAGGCTTCTTGCTAACTTTTTTTTTTCTTAAATCAACCCATTTCTATTAATCTATAAGTTGTCACGTGGCTCGTGGCTTACTGGTATCTTAACATCTTCTCATGGCAGTGGCTGGTAGCTCTCTCTGCCTCAGCCTTCCACTTCCCAGAATTCTCCTCTCTCCTTGTCCCGCCTATACTTCCTGCCTGGCTGCTGGCCAATCAGTGTTTTATTTATTAACCAATCAAAGCAACACATTTAACATACAGAATATCCCACAGCACACTAGGCCTGACTTGAACTTTTGCAATCTCAAAGCCTAACCCCAGTGACAACTGCCTCTGCCAAGGTGACAGATTCTTACCCTTCTCAAGTAGTTCCCCTACCTGATGACTAAGCACTCAAATATACGAGCCTTTGAGGGCCACTCTTATTCAACACACTATTTTCAAAATGTCATAAGTACATCTAATGCTTTATATGGTAAATTTTAAATGAAAATATAAAATAAATTTCTGTACAATCCAGTAGTGTATAAGCTTGAGTGCTTAACTAAGATGGTATAAAATCTATTGAACTATTACTAACACCCAATATTTCCTAATAGCATATCACTATAAATATAGGATTTTTTTGTTGTTATTTAGGGACCAGAAAGAATCAACACTGTACATTTAGAAGCTCAATAGCAAACTTTTCATGCATATATCATAATAGATTATAAGATTGAGTGTCATTGAAAGCACTTTCATATAGAAGATACAGAATGATAGAATATAGACACAGTAACCAGTCAATTTGAAACCATTATTAGACTATGAGAAAAATCATCATTGAACTATGAGGAAAAAATAATTGAATTATGTTATTCTGCTTTTTGAAATATTTGAAATTGTCAAATATTTTTTTATTATGTTGCCTACACTAACATATATATGTTCATGTGAATTTAAAGAACATGGTCATAATATCTTTGCAGATTTTATTGTTTTTAATTATCCTTTTATCCTACTGAATATAACAAAGACTTCTAGTTTGGAAGTTTATTTATAAGGAAGAAAAACAATCAAGTTTCTAACTATTACTTTGCATAACTAAGTTTCTTTAGTGCAACTACTAATTCGTATATTCCCTAGCACTCTATGTGAACATATCATTGCGATACATCAGAGTTGAGATATCTGGATCCTATAAAGCTAGCTGCCTTATATAAAACACTTTTCTAAATTCCAAAAATTTTGGAAATTTTGTATTATTATTATTTTCATTAAGTCCAGTTACCTAATGGAACTAGGCAAAAATACTGTCTGTCTCTTCCATCCCTGAGAATCAATATTTCATTACAAGATTCTACTCACAGAAATCCACACATTCAACTCCCTTAAAAAAAAAACTAATTACTATGCTGTAACAACTATATCATTAGTGATGGCTTCTTAGTCATGAATGCTGAAAAAAAAAAAAAAAACATGGCACAAATTTCGTCTAATTCCACATGGTAGTCATGATGTCTTCTCACCTTTAGAAATACAAGGCTAGCTTAAGAAGATCTTGAGGCTCCTTAGAGTAGCTCAAGGTATAAGACAGCAAATTACTCTTTTATCTAATGAATAGAACAAAATCCACTTATCTATATTCAGAAATTTGAAAGAATAACTCCTTTATGTCTACTGATATATGTTTTTATAGAGAAATAGCAATGTTATATGTGAAATTCAACTAATCAGAGAGCTACGTCTCTGTAGATTGCCCTGCCCACAGACAAAACATGTTGTTGTCCTTGAATGATCTAATCATTCGTATTTCAGTATTTTTTTCTATTAAGGCACAGACTGAATTCCACAAGATAATGGACCACTAGAAGACTAATTTTACCCTTCCTGTCTCCTATTGTAGTAGATCCTTACTTTCAGAAATTGAAGATTCGGCTGCTGGAAGAAGCAATGTAGCATTTGAAATAACGAGGGGCAAGGAGAACCTCTTGGAGAGGAGAGGTTTTTGAAAGAGCCCTGCTCCTCTTCCAGTCACTCCACTGGCTTAAAACGTGTATCATTGTGATCATTCTTACGTATTTGATGGGCAGTAGAAATTATGGGACTCCAGTGGCTTATGCAAGGCATAAACCCACACTACAGAAACTCTGAAGGTAAAAATTAGTTCAGTATTTACTCCATGGCTTATAATGAAATTATTTATACCAGCTCTATTTTCCAAATTAGACAATGCAGAACAAAAATGATAATGCATGTAAATATATAAATGTCAGGAGCAAGCAGTAAAAGAGAAGTAAGGAATACGGACTTAAACGACTGTAAATTTGCATGAAAACTATCACACTTTTTATGGTGACTTAAAGCTTGAAGTTCAAACCTTGTAAGATTAATTTCAAATGTAAACCAATAATTGTATTTAATTTGACTAAGAAATAAACCAAGTACAAAACTGAAAGGCAATCATCATCTTTTCTTTCTTCCTTTTTTTTTCCCTTATTTATTTTATGTTTGAACCTGGGAGTTTTTCTGAGGTTACTTAATCCTAACCTAGCATGGGTGATGGCTCATGAAACCTGGAAATCTGTTACATTAAGCTGACCTACTGTTTACGTTCTTTTCTCTTTTATATATCACATTTTTATTATTTAAAACAATTTTAAATTTAAATATATTTTGATCAGATTCTTCCTCTCTCCTAAATTCTTCCATATAATCTCCCCCTCTTTATACAACCAACATTAAGTTCTTTCTCAAAAACTAAACAAAAAATCAAAACAACAGCAAAATCTCCCAAAACCAAGAAAACAAAATACAACAACACCCCCCCCAACACCAAACTGTAATCAAATAAAGCCTATAAAAAACTCAGGAGTCCATTGTATGTTGAACATAAGGCCTGATCTTGAGGCTTTCCCTGAAGTGATTGATATATCAGTGTCACTCCAGTGAAGAAGACTGACTTTCCTCTCCTAGCATGGATAAATAATGGTCCATTTGTTAACATTTACCCTATTATCTAGGTTTGCATTCATTCACTCTCTCTCATTTTTTAAATATAATAAAAGAAACTATAATATTATAAAACAAAAAAAAACTATCATAACAAAATTGGACTGGAAAAACCAATAGAATGAAAAGAGCCCATGAGAAGGCACAAGATTTAGAGACCCACTCCTTCAAGCAGATGCTGAGATCTACAGCCAAGTACCAGGTCAAGCTCAAGAAGTCTAGTTGAAGAGAAGGAAGAGGGATTCTATGAGCAAGTGACATCAAGATCATGATGGGGAAACCTAGAGAGATAACTGAACCAAGTTAGTGGGAACTCATGAACTTTAGACCAATAGCTGTGGACTAGGCCTTCTGCATAAATGAGACCATTCTGTAGCTTGGTCTACTTAAGGGGCTCCTGGCAGTGGGATCAGGATCCATCCCTGGTCCATGAGCTGGCTTTCTGGAGCCCATTACTTATGGTAGGACACCTTACACAGCCTTGATGCAGGCAGAGGGGCTTTGATCTGCCTCAACTGAATGTACCAGGCTTGCTGACTCCCCATGGGAAACCTTAACTTTTTGGAGGAGGGAATGGGGGTGGGTTGGGGAGGCAAGGTTGGGGGGAGTGGGAGGAGGGATGAGAAGGGATCTGTGGTTGGTATGTAAAATGAATAAAAAATTTCTTAATAAGTAAAAAAAAAAGAAAATACCCTACAGGCAGGAGAGAGAGAGAGAGAGAGAGAGAGAGAGAGAGAGAGAGAGAGAAGAGAGAGACACTCCTTCACAACCTTGGGAATCCCATCATCAAAAACACTAAACTGGTGCTTACTTATGTATGCTGTTTCAGTCCCTGTGAGTTTATATGAGCTTTGATGATGTTGATATAGAGGCCCTTATTTTTTTGGTGTCTTCTATCACCTCTGGTTCTTGCATCATTTGGCCTCCCCTTTCATGAATTCCTTGACCTCTTAGGGGAAGAATTTGATGGAGACATCACAATTAGTCCTGACTGTTCCAAGGTGTCTCACTTTGTGTAGTGCCTGGCCATGGGTCTGCATATTTGTTCCCATCTGCTGCAGGAGGAAGCTGCTCTGATGATGACTGAAAAAGCCACTGGCCTATAGGAATGACAGATATCATTAGGAATCATTTTAACACTATGCTTTTTTTTTTCTTATTTTAAAACCAGTATTGTGTATTATTTGGTTTTACCCTAAGTCCGTAGGGCATCTAATCTCTGATTCCTGGTCACTCAAGCAGTGTCAGGTATGGTTTCTATCTTCTCTAGTGGGTCTTAAATTAGTTACTGGATGGACACTCACACAAGTTTGTACCATCATACCCTGGCATATTTTGCAGGCAGGATACCATTCATTGTAGATCAAAGGTTTTGTGGCTAGGTTGATGTTTACATTTCCCTTTTGATATCATGCAGAGTAGCTTCCTATATCAAAGACACTAGTTCATGTGGGTTAAGGCTGGATGTAGGCACTAGCTCAATATCTCCATGTTCAATGAATTGTGTAGGTGTTGTCTTCAGCAATGGGGACTTGCTGTCAGTTTGTTTCAAGCAACCCATAGTCTTGACAACTGTCTTGGTTGTTTTAGGATATCCAAGGGGCCACTTGGCCAAAATCTCAATTAGATGTCATCCATTTTCAATATTGGAAGCTCTGTTTGGTGACAAGTGATGGCCAGTTGGGACTCTGTCTCCTTCATTATTTGGCAATTTCATTTAGATTGTCTTCATAAATCTAAGTTAAGATTCCTTAAGAAGTTTCTACTGTATTAGACTTCCATACTCTCAACAAATGCTTTTTAATTTTTGCTTTGTCTCTCTTTATTCCATCTCACAATGCCCTTTTCACCCTCTCTACTTGATCACCCCGTTTGAGCTACCCTACCCCTGTCCATTCATAATTGTCTATTCTATTTCTAATTTCTAACATGATCTATCTGTTCCCTCTAGTCCCTTACTCTCTGCACTCTGTGGTTTTATAGATTGTAGGTTGATTATCATTAAATTAATATCTTCTATCCACAGATAAGCAAATACATACCATATTTGTCTTTCTGAATCTGGAATACCCACTTGGGATGATTTTTTTCTAGTTTTATACATTTGTCTACACATTTCATTGTGATATTTACCTTTAATGGGTGAGTAATACTCTATGGATCAAATGTGGCACATTTTCTGTATCCATTCTTCTGTTGAGGGGCATCTAGGATGTTTCCAGTTTCTGCTTACTATGAATAGAGCAGCAATGATCATTGTGGAGTAAACGGCTTTGTGGTAGGATGAAACACACCTTGCCTATATGCCCAAAAGAGGTATAGATAGATTTTGAAGTAGAATGATTCCCATCTTCCTGAGGGATCCCCACTGATTTCCAAAGTGGCTGCATGAGTTTACACTCCCATGAGCAATATATGTGTGTTCCTCTTACTCCACATCCTCCCTAGAATGAGCTGTCATTTTTTTTTTGTTGATCATAGCTATTCTGATAGATGTAAGATGAAATCCAAAGTATTTTTAATTGCATTTCCCTGTTGGCTAAGGATGTTGAACATTTCTTTAATGATTCTCAGACATTTCAGTTTCCTGTACTGAGAATTCTATTTATATCTGTAACCAATTTTTAGTTGGGTTGTTTGTTTTCTTGATATCTAGTTTTTGAGTTCTCTTTATATCTTGGATATTAGCCCTCTACAGGATATGTAGTTGTTAAAGATATTTTCCCATTCTGTAGGCTGAATATTTGTCAAAATGAGAGTGTTCTCAGCTTTACAGAAGCTTCTCAGTTTAATGAGGTCTCATTTATGACTTGTTGATCTTAGGGCTTCTGCCAACAGTGTTTTGTTCAAAAAGTTTTACATTGTGCCAATGAATTCAGGGCTATTCCCTACTTTCTCTTCTATCAGCTTCAGTGTTTCTGGTTTTATGTCTTTCATCCATTTGGAGTTGTGTTTTATGCAGGGTAATAAGTATGAATCGATTTGAATCCTTCTATGATGAGATATCCAGTTTGACCAACATCATTTGTTGAAGATGCTTTCTTTTTACCAGTGTATATTTCTGGCCTTTATATAAAAAAAGTCAAGTGCCCAAAGTTGTACGTGTTAGACCCCAAAGTTTAGGGTCTTGAGTGATCACCCCAAGAACTCAGACTCTGGTCCAGTTGATGCAACAGCAAGAGGTTTATTGAAGAAGGGGCTGTACAATCGGGCTAATTCAGCTCCAAAGAGCAAGAGTCGCATCACACTAAAGTCACATAGGCACTTTTAAAGGAAAAACCCACAAAAGCCACAAGATTACATTTCCCATACAATTTTGTTTCAATTGATTTATGTCTAGAGGCTAATTTCATAAGATCATGGTCTGGTCACCAAGTGATCACAGAGGGGTACAGTTACATCAGTGTGCACATTTTTCCCGAAACCACAAGGGGGGGTATCAGGGTGGGAATGAAGTTTACACAAAGGTCACAGTGGTCCTTCCTGGAGCACTTGCAATTATCCCAGTCACAGTTGAACACATCTCTTAACAGAAATCTCTTTACATTGTTACATTGTGGCAGGAGTGATTGAGTAATGATTGAGTCAGCTTGCCCTTGGAACTTGATTTTTAGTTCCTCATTTCCTGGGGCTTGGGCTTGGGGGTGTAAGCCTGAAGGGTTAGGGTCTTTCAGTATGGATTTATGTCTGGGTCTTTAATTCAATTCCACTGATGAAAATGCCTATTTTGTGTCAATATCATATTGCATTTATGACTACATCTATGCAACACAACCTGAAATCGAGGAAGATGTTTCCTCCAGCTGTTCATTATTATGATTCTTTTAGATATTCTTGTGTTATGGCGTTCCATATGAAGCTGAAAAATGTTCTTTCAAGATCTGCAAAGAATTGTGCTGGAATGTTGAAGGGAATTGCATTGAATCTGCTAATTGCTTTTGGTAGGATAAAAATTTTTACTATATTAATGTGGTGGTATTGTGTTCCCTGAAATATTGTGCACCCTAATAAACTTATCTGGGGTCAGAGACAGAACAGCCACAATATTAAACATAGAGGATAGGTAGTGGTAGCACACGCCTTTAATCCCAGCACTTGGGAAGCAGAGCTAGGCAGAAATCCATGTGTTCAAGGATACAGCCAAACTTGGTGACTCATGCCTTTAATCCCAGAAAGGGAGCCTTTAATCCCAGGGAGTGATGGTAGAAGGCAGAAAGATATGTAATGCATGAGGACCAGAAACAAGAAGCATTTGGCCTGGTTAAGCATTTTGGTTGGTTAAGCTTTCAGGCTTTTGAGCAGCAGTTCAGCTGAGATTCATTTTAGATGAGGACTCAGAGGTATCCAGTCTGAGGACTGGGTCTGCTGTGGGGCTCTAAAGGTGTGGTTGTCTGTGGCTTGCTCTGTCTCTCTGATCTTCCAGTGTTCACCCCAATACCTGGCTCAGGTTTGATTTTATTAATAAGAAGTTTTAAGGTTCCTGCTACATATTATTCCTACTGATTCATGAGCATGGGCGATCTTTCCAAATTCAGATAAGTTCATCAATTTCTTCAATGACTTGAAGTCTTCAACATGCAAGTCTTTTACTTGCTTAGATAGAACTAACCCAAGATATTTTATATCATTTGAGGGTATTATGAAAGGTTCTGTTTCCCTGATTTCTTTCTCAGTCTGTTTATCATGTATATATAGAAGCGATATGGGTTTTTGTGAGTTTATCTTGAATCCAGCTACTTTGCTGAAAGTGTTTATCAGCTGTAGGAGTTTCCTGGTGGAAATTTTAGAGTCATTTTTATATACTATCATATCATTATATCATCTACAAATAAAGATACTCACTGTATTGAAGAAGTTATGGACAATCTTGATTTTTTCCTTCTTTTAGTGAAATTGTTTTGATTTTCTCTCCATTTAAAATGATGATGGCTTTGATCTTACTATTAACTACCTCTACTATGTTTGGGTATATCCTTTGTAATCTTAATCTCTCCAGAACTTTTGTAATGAAGGAGTATTGAATTTTTTCAAAAGCCCTTTTTACAATTAATGAGATGATTACATGGTTTTTGTCTCTCTGCTTACATGATTAATTGCCTTTATCAATCGACATATATTTTACCATATCTGAATTTCTGGAATGAAGCCTACTTGGTCATGGTAGATGACCTTTTTTGATGGGTTCTTAGATTTGGTTTGCAAGTTTTTGCAACTTAGTTCACGAGGGAAATTGGTCTGTAATTCTGTTTCTTTGTGGGGTTTTTATGTGGCTTAGGTATCATGACAAATATGGGCTTCTAAAATGAATTAGACAGAGTTCATTCTGTTTCTGTTTTGTGGAATAATATGAATTCTATTGACATTAACTCTTCTTTGGAAGTCTGGAAGAATTCTGTGTTAAAACCATCTGGCCTGGGGCATTTTTGGGATTGCAGACATTTAATAACTGCTTCAATTTAACTATGGTTCTAGATCTGTGTGGATTGCTTATGTGATCTTTATTTAACTTTGGTAAATTTTATGTTATCAATAAAATTATACATTTATTTTGGATTTTCCAATTTGGTGGAGTACAAATATTTAAAATACACCCTTATAATTCTCTGGATATTAATTTAGATATTCTTTTTGTTCCTTTCAAAGAATTTGAGTAAGGGTCTGTTAATCTCAAAGAACAAATTCATAGTTTCATTTATTCTTTGTTATGTTAGCTTTTTCTTTTCTTTCTTTATTTCTGAGTTTCTGATTGTTTGTTTGTTTGTTTTTGTTTCTCTTTTATTGATTTCAGCCCTGAGTTTGATAATTTCTTGTGATCTGTCTTTTTGGGTGTGATTTTTTTCCTTTGGTTTTTGAATTTTCAGTTAAAGTTGCTAGAATGAGATCTCTCCATTTTTTTTATGTAGGCATTTATTGCTAAAAACTTGACCCTTAAATTGTCTTCATTGTGTTCCTTAAATATGGGTGTGTTCTGTGTTCATTTGTATTCAGTTCTAAAGCTCTTTTATTCATTTCTTAATATCTATTTTCACTCATTTTTCATCAAGCAGAGAGTTTTACAGTTTCCATGAGTTTGTAAACTTTCTATTGTTGTTGATATCCAGTTTTAATCCATGGTGGAAATAAGGGATGCAAGGTGTTATTTTGATTTTTTTTTGAGTCTTGTCTGTGTATGTGATCAGTTTTGGAGAAAGTGTATATTTCCTGTCTTTTGATCTTTCTGGTCTGGGATTGTTTCCTCCATTTTCTTAGATATAGTTGGCTTCCTTAGGTTAGAGTTTACAAGCTAGCATGTGCTATAGGGGTAGATATGTAGATATTTATTTTTTAATTTGGTTTTATCATGGAATGTCTTTTTTTTCCAATCTATTGTGAATGAATATTTTTCTGGACATAGCAGTTTCGGTTGGTGTCTGTGTTCTCTTAGAGTTTGAAGCAGATCCATACAGCCTTTCTGGATTTTAGAGTCTCCTTTGAGAAGTCAGGTTTAATTCTCACTAGGTCTGCCTTTGTATGTTACTTTTTCTCTTGCAGCCTTCAATATTCTTTCTTTTCTTTCTTTGCTCTATTGTTTACTGTTTTCATTATTCTGCATCAAGGGAACTTACTTTTCTGTTCTAATCTGTTTGGTGTTCTGTGTGCTTCTTGTACCTTCATGGTCATTTTTTTTTTTTTTTGCAGGTTAGGTAAATTTTCTTCTATGATATTGTTGAAAATATTTTCTGTGCCTTTGCCATGTGTTTCTTCCCTTTCTCTTGTCCTATCATTCTTTTATTTGGTCTTTTCTTAGTGCCCCAAATGTTCTCAATGTTTTGTACCAGGAATTGTTAAGATGAACATTAATTTTGACAGATGAATACATTTTTCCTATCCTGCCTTCAGTGTCTGTGGTTCTGTCTTCCATCTCTTATATATTTTGTTGGAGAAACTTGCCTCTGTGGCTCTTTTTCAATGTTCTAACTTTTCATTTCCAGATCCCTCCTCAGTTTTGGTTTTCTTTTTCCTTTTATTTTTTTTTTAAGATTTCCAATTTCATGTCTTGAATGGTTTCATTTACTTTATTCTACTGTTTTTTTAATGTTCACAGATTTTTTATTTACTTGTTTTTCATGTCCATAAAAGGTGTTTTAACATTTTTTTCATGTGCTTTCACTATGTTGGAATGTCCATGGCTTGCTGTGATAAGGTTGCAGTTTTCTAGTGGTGATGTATTGTCCTGTATATTTTGATTGTGTTTTTACACTTGCATCTAGGCAGCTGGGATTTCAAAGTTTGTAGTTCTAGATGTTGACATATGGTCTTGTCTTTGTTGGGTAGATGTTTTGTTCTTTTGTTTCTGTTTCCTCTTTGGTTATTAAGAAATAGAGGTGGCTGTGTATTGACTTGCAGGAAAAGCTTTTAGGGTGTTGATATGTGTGGGCACAGAGGTGTTGATATATTTCTGGGTATTAAGACCTGAGATTTAGAAATGAGGATGAACTTTGGGTAATTTAGTGGTTTGACCATAGGGAGAAAATCTAGGTGTTCCACAAGAAACTGATTATTTAGTCCCCTGGTAATGGCTTCAGGGTGTGATGAGAAGCAACAGCAGGAGGTCTGCTACAGAGCTGGGAATGAAGCTTGGGGATTACACTTGGAGGAATGGAGGAGGAAATGAAAATCTGCAGCTAGTTACTTGTTTTTCTGGTCACAGGGGCCTGTGGGTCCCCATCGAGTGCCTACTGGAGTTGTGTTTTGGTCATTGCAATGACTGGGAGGAAGAAATGATGGAGGGGAAGTTCTATGTGATCCACTGGAGTTAGGTGCAAGAGGATAAAGGACTCCTCAGCAAGTGACCTGTCAAGGATGAGACTGGGGCATTGTATTTGGAGGAGATGAGAGAGAGGTGAAGGTCTGATGTTAGCCTACCTCTTTCCCTAGCTAGATTCCCATCAATTTTTTTTAATATTGTAAACTCTTCAGTTTCCAACAGATTATAGAACATCTCCAGCATTTGTGATCCACATGCTTCCAAATGGGCAAAATCCTATGACTGTTCAGTCTTAAAAGTAAAGACCAAACAAATATCTACAACATTATGTGATACTAATTATGGGAAAAATAAACCAATGTGATTATATGTACACAAGAACAAATGAGAATATTAAGACAGAAAAAACAGAAAATATTTTTATTATTTAATTACAATATGTAGTTACAAGAATGGCAAATAGGGAGATTGAGCAACAGAGCTGACAGAGTAAAACTTAGGCATGTATACTAATGTAGAATTTTGATTCTCAAAATCATTGGATGTGTCATAGCATTAAAAGATCAGTGAACACAGTGCTAAAGCATCTCAGATTATAGATGTCCTAGTTAGGGTTACTATTTCTGTGATGAAACACCATGACCAGGGCAACTTCAAGTGACAGGATTTATTTTACCTTACAGTTCCAGGTAACAGTCTGTCACTCAGGGAAGTGAGGACAGGTATTCAAATAGGGCAGGGACCTGGAGGCAGGAACTGATGCAGAAGCCATGGAGGGATGCTGATTATTGGCTAGCTCCTCATGAATAGCCATTCTGCTTCCTTATAGAACCCAGGACCACCAGCCCATCCTTGTGACCACTCACAATGGGTTGGGCCCTCTCCTATCAATCACTAATTAAGAGAATGCCTTACAACTGGATCTTACGGAGCCATTTTCTCAATTGATGTTGCCCCCTTCTTTCAGATAAATATAGCTTGTGTCAGGTTGCCATAAACCTAGCCAGCACAATAGAGGAATGAAAAAGTAAGCAGTAGGAACAAATCCAAATTTGTTATAAAAATCCCCAGTCATTTTTAAAATGGAATACAGACAAAAGTCACCTATGATAGTCAAAAAGAAGAATTTTGCCAGGAACCATTAAACTAAAGACCAAAGAAAACACGACCAATATTTCATGGTAGTAGATTAGCATGATTACAAGATATATTTCTTAGAAATAAGAAACTGCCTTACATTTACATCCATCTAAAATATGATTATATTGTAGATAATGAGTGTAATATTTCTATCAAATAACTGTATTACAGTTTGCAAAATAGGGAAATTCAAAACAAAAATATGCATGTATCATTATGTGAATATCTGCTTACATATAAATATTTTGTGTACTTATGTACACATATATAAACTTATATGTGTGCATATATAAACATACCAACATAAATGTTTAAAGTATATGTTTTTTGAATTATGAGCATCTATGTTTATGTATCCACTGCCATGACCTACAAGCAAGGAGCAAACTTTACATCTAAATATTGGTTTCTCAATATCAGTCTTAAGTGCTAAAGTAAGATCCATGTAGGGAAAAAGAAGTGTCCATCCAAAGTTAGACCTAAAGTAAATTTGGACAACTGTCCATTGTCATGAAGAAAGAAAAATCTCCCAATAGGATATAGAAAATAAGAGTATACAGTTGCTAAATTGGAGAGTAATTGTATCCTCAGAGTTGGATCTGTTTAATGAAACAACAACGATAACCCTGAACTGTAGTCTTCAGAAAGTAAACATACTTGGTGCCTCCACAGCTGTAAAAGGGAAACTCACTGTCAGAGTATGTTTGTAGCTTGCTTGCATATTCAAAGTTTCTTGCCTGCAAAACCAACTGAAGTCTCCATCCTTGTTACAGGTCAAGGTGCTACATTTTGACCCACATTCCCCACTGTAAGTCATATCACTGCATAATCTTCTTGAGCAATCATCACTCTAAATCATGTTAAGGCCTCCTGTAGTAGAGCAGTTCACATTGTAAATCACGTTACTACATCACCTAGTGTGTTCCTACTGTAAATCACATTATTAGACAGTCTGTTATATTCTAAGTCTCCTTGATGAACAAGAGCACTTCTATCACCCCAGCATCCCAGAGACTCAGAGAGAGTCTTTCAGAAAATGAATACCAACCAGGCCTCTTCTTGGACAAAATTAATAGCTTTGCTGCATATCTGGCATTCAGAAAAGTACTGAGTGTACTTTAATTTAATAATAGCTTTATAGTTCCAAATTTCATCCTATATTAGTAAGTGGGATTGTTTAATGAGGAAAATGTGTGGCTTATGGACTACTTACTTATTTCATTGTGGACCAGTACAGGGGCAATGCCTTTTCCTCTTTATGGTGTTATTACCTTAAATGAACCTACTCCATCCAAGGTTAAGAATAATCATTCCATTTCTTTAATACCTGGAATCTGAATGTGTGGTATGATATATGCTCTTTTTTGGTTTTACTTTATTTTTCTAATTGATAGTTCTGGAAAAATCATGACAAGTTATATATAATCATCCCACATTTTAAAATATATTTATTTTACACATTGGTCTCAGTTTTACCTCCATCTTCTCCTTCAATTCCTTTCCCGCATCATGCTTCTGCCCCTGCCCCCATCCACTCCTCCTCTGCTTCTGTTGTGAAAAGTGCAGGCCCTATAGATATCAACAAAACATGGAATATTAAATTGCAGTAAGACTACATCCTTTCCCTTGGTTGAGGCTGGGCAAGGCAATCCAGTATGAGGCATAGAGTCCAAAAAGCCAGCAATGTTATTGTTTTTAATAGCTGAGTAATATACATTGTGTAAATGGACCACATTATCTTTATCCATTATTTAGTTGAAGGACATCTAGGTTGTTCCCAGGTTCTGGCTATTGTCAATAAGGCTGCTATGAACATAGTTGAGCAGTGTCCTCCTTGTGTGATTGAGCATCCTTTGGGTATATGCACATGCATGGTATAGCAGGGTCTTAAGGTTTATTGATTCCCAATTTTCTGAGAAACCACCTTTTTATTTTACAAAGTGATTGTATAAGTTTGCACTCTGCCTTTTACTTAGTTTGGATAGATAGGGTTTATCTGTTGGTGACAGTGAAGTGTTGATATCTTCCATTATTAATGTATGGGGTTTGATGTGTATAATGATCAATATAAATGTTCAATAAAGTTTCTTGTACAAATGTAGGTGCCCTTGCATTTGAAAAATATATTTTCAGAATTGAGACTTCATCTTGGTGGATTTTTTCCTTTGATGAATATGAAATGTCCTTCTCCATCTCTTTTGATTTATTATGGTTTGAAGTCTATTTTGTCAGATATTAGGATAGCTACACCAGCCTGCTTCTTAGGTCCATTTGATTATATGGCTTTTTGCACCTCTTTTTGCTGAAGTAATGTCTATCTTTGATGTTGAAGTGTGTTTCTTGTATGCAGCAGAAGAATGGATCCTGTTTTGTTTTGTTTTGTTTCAACTTTGTTAGCATGTGTATTTTATTGGTGAATTGAATCCATTGATATTGAGAGATATTAGTGACCAGTGACTGTTAATTCTTATTATTTTGTTGTTGTTGTTGGTGGTGGTGGTGGTGGTGGTGGTGGTGTGTGTGTCTATTTACCTTCTTTGGGTTTTACTGGTGTGAGATTATCTATTGCCTATGTATTCCTGGGTGTAGCTAACTTCCTTGGATTGGAGTTTTCCTTCTATTATCTTCTATAGGGCTGGATGCATGCATAGATATTGTTTAAATATGACATTGCCATCAAATATCTTATTTTCTCCCTCTATGGTGAATGAAAATTGTGCTGGATATAGTAGTCTAGGCTGGCATCCATAGTCTCTTAGAGTCTGCAGGGCATCAGTCCAGGCCCCTTGAACAGATCAAGCTACACAACTGCTCACTTATGCAGAGGGCCTAGTCCAGTCCCATGGAGGCTCCACAAGTGTTGGTCTAATTTTCATGAGTTCCCAGTAGCTTGGTTTGGTTGTCTCTGTAGGATTCCCCAATCATGATCTTGATGCCCCTTGCTCATGGAATCCTTCTTCTCTCTCTTTGACTGGACCCCTGGTGTTTGGCTATGGAATTCTGCATCTGCTTCCATCAGTTACTGGAGAAAGGCTCTATGATGACAGTTAGGGTATTCAATGATGTGATTACTGGGGTAAGCCAGTTCAGGCACCCTCCCTCCTATCGCTAGTAGTCTAAGCTGGGGTCATCCTTGTGATTCTTGGGAACTTTCCCAGCATCCAGTTTCTCCCTGTCCCCATGATGTCTCCCTCTATCATGATATCTCCTTCACTGCACTGTTGGTTTTAAGGTCTTTTTTCTTGTGCTTCAGCTGTGTTGGAATATTCACTTCTTGCTGTTTTAGGATAGCTGACTCTGGTGGTCCCATATTGCCCTGGCTGTTGTTGCTTGTATTCTTATACTGGTATATAGTCATCTGGGGGTGATTATAGGTCTAGGTGCTGGTTTCTGAGTTTGTATTTGTAGGATGAGTGTTTTGTTCATTCATTTCTGTTTCCTTTTTGGTCTTCTAGTCTTTTGTCCTGGAATTGTAGTGGCCAGTATAACCTCTGATCTACTAGGGAGTCTCTGTCCAAGGTGGAAGCTGGCCTTCTGGTAGTTAGTTTAGCCTTTAGTGGAGCTGGAGGTCTCTATCGTTCAACTAGAGTGGCCTGTTTTTCTGACTTTTGTGGTATACAACTGTTCTACTTATTGGTGTGCTCTACACCTGAGCCACAGAAGTCTGTCCCTCAGACTTGTGTGGTATGCACCTGAGCAGTGGGATTGCACCATAGTTGGGGCCAGGGCCCAGCAGAGTTGCTGGTGATGATTTGGGAAGGGTAGGTCCATTGGATATATTTTGGCAATCAGCATTTTGGGAGGGGGCAGCTTGGCTGGTATTCAGTTCACTTACCTCTTTTTCATATTGATATGACCTGTACCTGTACCTATGAAGTCTACTGGAGTTGGAGGGAAAGGCTGGCCATGGGGAAGATAAAAAGGTGGATGGCTTAGATGGGAGAATGAGTACTGGGGGACAGCAGCCAGGGAGTAGGGCAGTCTACCTAGCAGGTGGGTCACTCATTCACTTCCCAGACTGGGAAGTGTCTGCCTATATATGCTCTTAAATTGCCTAAAAAGAAAGTCTTATATTTCTAAAATTGTTGTAGAATGTGTCCATTTATATATACTTAGTTCTGGTCTTTATAAACATGTAAATTTGAGAGATTAGATAACAAGTCAATAGACCAAAGTGACTCTTTTTCTTGTGAAATCAGCCTGTTACATTTCACAGTTAGAAAATAAACAAGCAAACCTAAGCCTTTACCCAAATTTCAATGCTCAACATGAAGAATGACAGTTTGCTCAGCCAGAGTCTATTGATTTGTTGAAAATAAATGTTATTCACCCAGTGTATCAGCTGGTTAGGAGCACTTCAGGTATGAGTCTGGGTGCCAAGCCCTATATCCAATGGTTTCCTTTGCATTGCTGTTTACTGTTGTAATGTCAACTTTTCTTGCAAAAGACTAATTCTGTACTGTAATTATAGGGATAAATAAAAGATGTTGCCCACATTTAGATAAAATATTTCCATAGCTGGAAAAAATATAGCACGGCTCTGTGTAAAACATCCTTCTAAAGAAGGCATGTTATTTGGCAATCCTGAGTAATTTAATCTGAATGAGTAAAAGCCTTAAGTGCTGTTTATAGCACAGAATCAATACATTTAAAACACTTCCGGCAAGTAAAAACCTTCCATACCTGGTGCATGACATTACAAGTAATCTGTATCTTCAGTTCTCTGTTCAACTAAACCATCAAGGCGATTTATATCTAAATGACCGTAAACTGAATTTCAGTGTGCATCTTCTTGAAAGCATGTTTGTTTCTTCTCTGTTATCAGTCATTTCATAACATTTCCATCCACTCAGTAAAGTGTCCTTGATATTACATAACCTAGCTCTTCCGTTCTTGCTTAGAAACAAGCACACTGGAATGGCAGTGGAATTTGCAACCTTGTCTGCCAGCTTAGGTCTTAAAACTTAAATTAATAGGTAAACCTTAATTCAGCTGTCTGCACCCATAGAAATAATTTTACATAACTGCATACACTGTGCATTAACAGTTAAGAGTGTTTTATACTGATGTAGTTTTTAACAGAAATCACTGAGAAGCATTAGAAGAAATTTATTTATCCAATTTCTTATAGAATTATCTTGCTAATTTGTCAGTAAAAGTTTATTTTTTTAAATGTTAAATATTATACAACAAAGCATTTTTAAAATCAATGTGAACATGGCAATTTAAATATATAGAATTCTAATTATCAAACAGGTTTGCAAAAATGTTACAAAAATAAACTAGCGGTGACCTCTCTGTCTCAGTTCCACGAATACAAGACTCACCACTGGATACCATATGTCTAATAGACAAACTTGACTTAAATGATTTCAATTTACACTTTGTTCCATTTTCCTGATTTATTTTTATTCAGTATAAGTCTAGCCATACTCACAGAATGTGCTTTTCATGCTACCCTTTCAATAGATGTAATACTGAAAAGCAGTTATTCTCTCTCAAAAAGCAACAATGTTATGCTGCTGCTTTTGAGAAGACTTGTCCAATATCCACAGTGGTTAAAGTATGAATTACCTTGTTTAATATTTTTACATTATTGCACTGTGCCAGCATTAATAATCTGCAAACTTCCTATCTATCAGTTCTCTTAAAAATATGTACCGGGACTATACACATGTATATGTTGATTCCTGAACAAATAAATATTTATTCCTTTCAGCATATCTTGCAATTTCAAAAAAATCATCAAGAAAAATACAGAATTTAATCATGATGTAGTTTTATTGAAGGCGTGTCAGTGACTGAACTATTGAATACAATAGTCAGATTAGTGAAATTGAATTAGCAATTAAATTGAAATAAATTGGACAGCCATCAAGTGTTGAAAGATAAAATTACTAAAAATAAGACCACTGAAAAATAACATACAGGGAAGAAGAGCTATCTCACACAAAACAACAAAGGTAGTTAACTAATATATTATTTACTAAGTTAAGTGCACTATGCAAAGTTGCTAATGAATTTTAAAAAATAATTGTCATAAAATATACATATTTATGGATTAGAGTGTGATAATTCCATATTTATATGTATATATTGTGTTGCACTAAAAACAGTTTAATTCACATATATGTCAGCTTAAATATTTACAATTTCTTTGTGTTAGAAATACACTCTGCTCTATAAGCTATTTCAAGGTATATAATGAATCACTCCAAGTCATAACTAGTTGATTGTGCAGTACCACATGGTAAGTTATTCCTCCTGGCAAGTTTATCTCTGTGAATACTAATCATCCTCCCATCATCCATCCTTCTCACAACATGCCATCATCTAATGCATAGTATCCTATTGTCCATCTTTAAAATATCAATATTTCTTATTTCCTTACATCAAAATATGTAGTATCTGTTTCTCTGTGTTTGACTTACTTCACTCAACAAAATGCTGTTGAGGTTCACTCATGTCCACAAAATGAGAGGATATCAAGCTTAATGACTTAACAATGTTCCATTTTGCATCAATATTACATTTTCTTTACAGATTCATCCATCAGTGGACTTATTGGCTCCTTCAGAACTGGAGAAAAAGTCTCCAGAGCTAGGAGACAATCTATAGAGTACAAAGAAATATCTACAAATCACATATCAGGCAAAAGATATATTCCCCAGTACATATAAGCCACTCAGTTAATTCAACACTTAAAATTCAGACATCCTGTTTAGAAAATGTGTAAGTAAACAGCACAGATACATTGTAAAGAAGATAAACTTGTAGATATATGATATAGATATATGAAAGTTCCCAGCATTACCAATATCTGCCAGTATCCACAGTGGATATCTCCTTTCCCAACTTGGAAAACTGTCACCCATAAAGCAGACACAAAAGTACAGGTTAAAATGCAGAATGTGGGAAAATCTCAATAAAGGTAAACTAGGACAGTCAATATTGAGAATTGAAATTTTCCTCAAAATATAGGAATAGAGCCTCCATCTGATCAGAAATGCCACAATTGCCTGTATGCCCAAAAGAAAATAAAATCAGCAAACCTAAAAGGTAAAGGTGTAACATACATGTGAAATATCAAAGTCAGGATAGTATTTGTTTCCAGGGGAGACAGCTATGGGAAAAATGAAAATGGAGCCAGTTAGAGAAGATGAGGGTCCAAAAAGCTAATGGGCGTATTGCAAATTTCTGAAAGGCTACAGTTGTCTGCTCTCTATATCTGTTGTTTTTGTATCAGTTTGGTGTCAGTGTCATTATTTCCTAGACAAAGTCTCACTTTAGATCACAGGCTGCTCTGGAACTCACTGTGTTGTGCCAAGTGGACACAAAACTGATTTCCCACAGCTACAGCTGTCAGAGTGTTGTGAGTACACTCATGTGCCATCATATCCCGTTTTTAATAAACTTATCATTTTAAAAGATGGTGGGAGAAAGTGGAGATTCAGGACAAGGTCCTGTCCGGACTCAGTAAATGTAGTTCACAGGAACAACTTTTGTTCTAGTGCGTGAGGCTTGCGTGAAAACTGAGCAGCTCAAAAAGGAAATAGCGAAAGCACAGTCTTGTGCAGCACATAATTTTTATCCTATTCCTCACCTCTGCGTTTGAGAAATAGTCACTCATCAAACACCAGCTGCTTTTTAATCAATCGGACTAAAAGCACACAATGGCATAGAGTATACCAAACAAAAATGGAATTACAATATGTTTCTCATCCAGCCATTATTATTTATTTTTAAAGGAAGTTGCGACACAAGACACAGAACCTCTTTGACAATTAATTCCCTTTTAAACTTGGGAGGCCAAAGACCGTGCTGTACATAGTCTTTTATAAATCATGGAACGTTACAATAGAGTGGAACTTAATGAAAGTTATATTCCAAAATATTTGAATGCCAAAATAATGTCTAACTTGTGTGTGGATACACACTTAAGGTTTTGACATTGTCTTGCAGATGGGGTTGGGAAGAAAATGTTGAAAATAGTGGAGTCACACTAAAAGTGTGAAGTTTCCTGACTTACGCTGCGTATTGGTTCATGGCAGTGCAATGTCTGGAGGAGTCAGTGCTGAGAGATCTGCTCTGATGTGTGCAACAAAGGTCTGCAGTCAAGCAACATCCTAGGGATATGATTCATAAGGACACCCATTCAATACATTAATCAAAAATACAGACTCGTTCAAATCCATATAATATGGAGACTATAACCTTATATTTACTTATCCTAGCTTCTATTCCAATGTGTTAATTAGATAGTTGGGTGGACATAGTAATCGTTAATGAAAATTACAATCAATTTATTTTAGTGTTTTCAGTTTAAAGTTTTTAACTTGAAACTGTAAGTTGTTAGAAGTATTTGAAGTCAGACTCAGTTTATGAGTTCATTTTGAAAATCTTGTACACTGATAATCTGATTACAAATAAGATTTTTTTTTCATGAATGACAATGACGGCATTCGGATGATTTTGACAGTCGCGGGAATCGAACTCGCCACCTCACTCACCGCGGGCCGGGCGCCTGACCTCAGAGCCACCTCTCCGGGTTGCTACAAATAAGAATTTTTACTATATACTGAATATATGATTAATATGAGTGCAAGTAAGATAAGGCATGTTCATCCTGAATCCCTTTAACTTTGCCAGTGCTTTTGCTCTGTTTATCCTTACATTGATTTATTGAACTTGGAGCTTTGTTGCTCAACATACATATATATATTTTTTTATTGCATAGATATCTAAAAGTCACTGAAAATATATATGGGATACATAATGAATTATTACTTGACTTTTTTTAGAAATTGTATTTTTCAAGTGTAATCTTACTGGTTTGTTGGATATTTTATATTTCACTTACACCAACAAATAGTGAAAATAAGAATAAACATTTTGAAAAATATTAGGTTATGCAGGGTCCAAACTTCAAAAATAGTTTCTTCTGTAGAAATAAACATTGAATTTAGAATCCCATTATTCTGATACTAGAGGATATTTTCAATTTCCTGTAAGTATATTATTCTATTCACTGCTTATCTGACTCCCCAATTATGGGAACTTATTAATCATAAGTCAAATGCGGGCATTCATTTCATTTTCTTCTGTATGTTTCTTTTTCCAGTTGCCAAGTGTGGAGACAGACAGGGAGCAGCCTGCGACTCTCGCCAGGTTCACTGACTGTAACCCTATCTGGTCTGGCTATAGTGCTCATCAGGGACCATGTGTTCCTACAAACTTTTTGAAATATTAATACACAAAATTGTCCTGAGGTTTCTGATAGCAGGAGCCCGACTCCTCTGTGGTTTTCTGATTAGGGTTCTATTGGTGTTTCCGAGAAGTCACTGGCGCCTAAATGGGTTAAGTCTAATGAGCTTTGGAAAGCTGATAGGGTAATTTAAGATGACTTTCAGTCTCTGAACTACAGACCTAGCCAAGCCCAGAAAATTACAGCGCTGTTAATGCTGTGCTGGAGACATCTTTGAATCAACCCAAACCAGATATATTAAGTGGAAAAATTGAATTGTGGTTCTTTAAGAGAAGTTGCTACTTCATTCTGACAGATCTGCCTTCTTAAAGGCAATTGATACTTGCAAGTTTTGTTGGGAATTCAGTCTTAAATGTACATGCAAGCAAGCATGAGCACATGCGCAGAGGGAGAGAGAGAGAGAGAGAGAGAGAGAGAGAGAGAGAGAGAGAGAGAGAGAGACAGAGACAGAGACAGAGACAGAGACAGAGAGAGACAGAGGAGACAGGGAGGTAGAGAGAGAAACAGACATAGAGACAAAGACGGACACACACACATACACACACACAGAGAGAGAGAGAGAGAGAGAGAGAGAGAGAGAGAGAGAGAGAGAGAGAGAGAGAGAGAGAGAGAGAAAACAGAGAGGGACAGTTTACTCCTACAAGAATAGCAATCCACAAATTTTATTTTCTTAATCTTCCTGGTACAGTTTATTTCTCATAGGATATCAGAATGAGAAGGCTCGGATTTGAAAAGACAATAATATGAAAATGAATGTTTCTGGAAGCCAATGTAAACTTAGGGAACTCATGAGAGGACATTTCAGCTGTGAACACTGTCATGATGCTGACTAAAGATTATATACCTTGTAAAGGAAGAAATTACATGCAATTATCATTGAAATCATGATACTTTAGTTACTGCTTAAGGCATTTATTATTATAATTCTTAGCAGATTTCCAAAATATAAGAAATTGACAAAAGTAAAATTTTGGAAGCTTGGTTAGTTCACCATTTCTGCATAAATGGTGACAGGTTTTCTTGAAGTATAAAAATTAAAAAAGGAGTTTTTAGTTTTTTGGTTGATTTTTAAAGTGAAGTCCATTTTGAAGGGTAGAAAAATTTTCTCATGGGAATCTTCTAACTCTGCTCATATGAATTGAACTTGAAACAATTATGATTAGATCTTTTTGTATCAAACTTAATTTTATAAATATTATGAATAAAACATTTAATGTAAATGCTGTTTCCTCATTCCAAAGATTATAAATTAATGGATACTAGAAAATGAATAAAATTATGTATCATTGTAGGTTGTAAGATTATTAGTGATCTTAACTTTGTACATCTTATCAATTAAAGCATCTTTATGAAATTTTTGTCACCGAGGATTAATATTTTGTTTAAAATAGGTAATAGAAAATGTGAGATAATATGGCCAATAATTTAGAATTAGAGATAATTTTAACAATTCTCATTATTTTAAAGACAAATGAATACTTTATTTACAGACTTAATTCAATTGAAAGCTATTTGCTTATATTTCTACACTGGGGATGATGATTGCAGACTCTCCCAACCTTATAATACAGAAAACATAAATAAAAGGAAATGAAAATACCCTTAAGTGGTAAGATCTACTATACCTAAAGTGTTCATGTTTAAAGAAGTGTGTAACAAATTCGATTTTCTTAAGTTTATCTCCCTTATCACTACAGATAGTGACAGTTGCAATTCCATCCTCATGTCAATACCTTCAGTGCATATATTCCTGTTAGAATCTTCTCTGGTTGTAATTACAATGCACAAAAGTCAGATACTTACAAATATTGTCCTTGATTCTACTTAGAAAATTTAACAAGTTAGATTCTTCACTCACATTCATATATTTTCTCTAAATATAAAATCTTTTGACCTATTCCAAAGGAACAAAAGCCCAAAAGCTGAAATTGAGAATTTTATTTTGAGGGTTTATATATTTAAGCACAAATATGGTTACTTAATTTGTATCTCATTTCTGCTAATATTTGCAGTCTCAAATAGCCACCTAATAAGTGTTTATGTAAATATTTTATACTTAATAAAATGAATTTAGGATTTTTATTATTATAAAATATTACCAGGTATTAATTTTCCAAGTAATTTAATATCAATGAAGCATTTACATCCTTGATAATTAAAATAGAGAAATGAAAGTGTTTATATATGACTCGTGATTGTGCAGAGGAAATACATGAAGAAATTATTAGTATTAAATCCATATTCAGTTAACTTTCTGTTTTCTGACTTTTTCTTGCTTCTGTTGGTGTGCGGTTACTTTTGTTGCTATTCACGTAATTTCCTGTGAGTTTGCTGTACAATTATTTTATATTTATTTTCTCAAAAACTTCCTGGAAATATTGTTACTTAAAAGGAAAGAAGAGTTGAATTGAGGATGTTTGTCGGGATGATTGGTCCAGAGGGCGGGAAACACTTTAGATCTGTAATAGTGCTTAGATCATTAACCATCATCTCAACTGAACACTTTTCTGGAAGGAGGGGAGATGGATGCAGTTGACTTTCCTCTCCATTTATTTTTTATGGTTATTTATTCACAGATGATGTGGGCAGACTGTGTGCAGAGAGAAAGCTTGGGTAATTTACAGGCAAATGTGACTCTCTATTGGCTAGGCTCTTCAAAGTACTCTAAGGAGTTAAAAGGAAAGTAGGTCATCTGAATTATAAACTTGTTAAACATTTATCTTATAAATGAAGCTAATATGTACTTATTCTAAAATGTAGGAAAAATGGCTCTGAATAGGATAAAGAAGAGAGTTAAACAAAACAGAATTATTAAAGCACCCAGTTTCTGTACCTCTATCAGCTTCAGTAGGTGGTCTGCTACTGACAGAGTACAAACCAGCGGGAAGTTTGCTAATGAAAGAAAAGATACATGTGTTGACATAACATTAAATGACTGGCTTGTCACTCCCCGTGGATCTGAAGTGTGGATTCCATGCAGTAGTAGGACAAAGAAAATGCTTTTATCTTCTTGCTTTCTTAACTTTAGCATCTCACACAAATGAACAGCTTTCAGTTTGTCATTTGCATGTTTATTTCATGCCATGCTCAGTTAAAATTAAAATTGGCCCACTAGTTACACACTTCAAAATTTAGTCCTTCTTCAAAGGCCTGTAGTTTGACTTAATGAGTGTGGAGTGAAAAATCTCTTCTTTAAATCAAATTAAATAAAAGCTATCCATGTTCAATACTGCAGTAGCATATTGTGTGTGCCATAAATTGAGAATACTCAATATAAAGAGATAGTTTTATGTCTTCTTTGCCCAAAAATATGCAGTTTCTTTGGAGAGATATGGATTTTTACTCCTGGTTTATAGCCACAGGGGATATTTAAGTTATAACACTACAAATCGGTGGCTTTGTGTCCCCAACACATATAGCAATAGGACTGAGAATCAAAACTCAACTTTCCTTTTGAAAGGAGTTTGTTGTAAGAAAACAATTTTCTCCTTGTTATCACCATGGGACACATCCATGGGCTTGAGAGGTCATGTTCTCATTCGGATACTTGAAAGTCAGTATTCAGAGTCAGAGAATTATCAAAAGTGAAGCACCCACCAGAGAGTCATGCAATATAGCGACCTGGACAGTGGCATTACCAAGAGGAACACAGTTCCAGGGAAATAGGTCTAAACCCTATGAACTACATGAGAGGAAATGAAAGGGTCTTGATGTTTAAAAATTATCAACATCAGAAGAAGGCTCACACATGGTCCACTGTCTAATGTCTCTATTTCAGAGATGTATGCAAGAATAACTTTCGGGATGAGAGTGACTTGTCTGTTTTTACTATTTGCATTTGTGATATGGATCCTGACTAGAATAAATTTCTTAAGCTTCATTTATAAATTATTGGCAAAACTCCTATGAAATCATCTTGTATATTTAACTGATTTTTTTTCAGTTTTTAAAAGGATCTAAACCTTAGAACAAATATTGAAATTGAATATTATTTGAAAATATAAACAAGTCTTATGATCACATATCAAATTTTAAGATCTTATAAATATTTTAATGTTGAATATATTATTTTTGGATATGGCAAAGTTGATAATTGCCTATATTAATTTTTTTGAAATTAGCACAATTAACCTTACTTAAAATAACCAAAGAGTTCCGTGAAGTAAACACACAGATGAACATTTCAATTAGAATCACAGTAGAAAGAATAGAGTATCTAGTGCCTAGTTAAACAGGCTGAAGCCTGATAGGCCTAAGAATATTGAATTTATAATGTTGACTATAATAATATCAAACTATCGTTATGATATAAATGTATGTAGTATGTGTGTGTATACTAGAAAATTCAAGCATGGACCATGTCATTTTGTATTATTAATGCAGTTATAATATAATCCCTTAAAGCTTAGATTTTTACCACAATTTGACTGTACTTTCATATATGGTTTTTTATTACCCGATTCATTTAGAAATTATACCTATTCTCATCTCAATGTGAGTTTGATCACATAGGATAAGATGGAGAGTGACCAAACATGGAATTTAAACAAGAGTATTTAATTATTCAATTTTTAAGGAAATCAGTTATTCTTTTTCTTATCTTTGGTTTTATAAGCCTCTATATTTTTAGGTAGTGTAAGAGCAGAGACTGCTCAATGCTAATTTTGAGTTGCAAAGAGTTTTAAAGTTTTCAGGTCTACCCAGAATAAAAAGACATGAAACAGAAAGTTTTCCCTCAAAAACTCTTCTTATAGGTCCAGAAATTCTAATGACAGCATTGGAATTTTTCTTTAGCAGGAATCATAAAATCTAACTTAGTATTTCCCCAAATATATTTTTCAGATCAGTGGATATTTCTCAAAATATGTCATCTTTGGCCAAATAATTGTATGACATGGTATATATCATGTGTGGTTTGAACTTTTAGTATTCAAATTAGAATATCAAGGATCTCCAAAGCCTTGTCAAAAGAAAAATTTTCATATTTCATTAGACACAGTTTCCTCACAGATAAATAACACCTCACTCACTAGACACTTGGCGTTTTTTTTTTTTTGATGAGTGAGTTTTGTTTCAGATAAGGTATATGATTTAAAGAATTATCAACATTTCTTTTTCTTTACTAGTAGCATTTAATGCCTGGATTCTTAAAGAGATACAAGAGAGAGCAGATCCTCTGGGCACTCTAGATATCTAGACAAGCTGAAAATTGTGAACTCTTGGATTAATGAAAAACCTCAAAAAAATAATGCAGAGTGTGACTGTGAAAGACAAATGTCAGCTTTAGGTTTCTATTTTTAATTTTTTTTTAATTCACAAGAAAAATATAATTTAAAATCTTACAGACTATGGCCTCAAAGTTTACAAAGCATAAACTAAAAATCAAAAATTCCATTTACAGTAATTTCACCTCAATAATTAATAGGCTGAAGGTTAAAAAATATCATAAGGCTCTTAGGATTTAAATAACATATGGTATCTTGATGACAACATCTAGAGAGTGTGTTCTTCCTAAGCATAGACTTACAAAATTGATGCATGGATTAGACCAGACCAGCAGTTCTCAACCTGTGGGTTGCAACCCCTTTGGGATAGAATGACCCTTTCTCAAGGGTCACCTAAGACCATCAGATAACACAGATATTTGCATTACAATTCATAACAGTAGCAAAATTACAGTTATGAAGTATCAACGAAAAAAGTTATGGTTGGAAGTCACCACGATATGAGGAACTGTATTAAAAGATCACAGCACTAGGAAGGTTGAGAACACTGTGTTAGACTAACCTGCATACAAGGTCAAATGTTTGGAAATGGGACACTGTGGTACTTAGTAATTCATATAGCACAGAAGAAATCTGGATGGAAGTTTGAATACATGTAAAACTCAGTAATTAAAATATTCATATCAAAAAATTGTGGGAAGCAAGGCAGTGATGGCACATGCCTTTAATCCCAGCACTTGGGAGGCAGGGGCAGGAGGATCTTTGTGAGTTCAAGGCCAGCCTGGGCTACAGACACCACAGCTACACAGAGAAACCCTGTCTCGACAAAAAAAAAAAAAAAAAAAAAAAAAATCAAAACAATACTTTGAGAGTATCTATGACCATACATGCTTCCTTTGGGAAAAAAACTTGATTTAATGAGCTAATATTCATCTTGAAAAGTAAAAATGACAAATTCAAGGAAAGGAAAAGATCATTTTAAAAGCAGAAATAAGGTAAAACCTAGTGTCCTGGTTAGCCGTGATTGTCAACCTGACACAGCCTAGAGTCATCTGAGAGAAGAAGCATTGGTTGAGGAATTGCTGACATCAAAGTAGTCTATAGACATGTCTGTGAAAGAAGGTCTTGATTTTTAATGATGTAGGAGAGCCCAGCCCACTGTGTGTGACAACATTCCTCAGGGAGTTAGTACTGAACTGTATTTAAAGAAAGAGAGGGGGTGGGGAGGAGAGATAGCTCAGGGCTTGATAGCACTCGCTGCTATTTCAGAGGACCCAGGTTCAATTCCCAGCACCCACAAGGGGCTCAGAACCATCTGTAATTCCAGTTCCAGGGCATCTGGTACACTCCGCTGGCCTCCCTGAGCACCAGGCACTCATGTGGTACATAGATATTCAAGCAGGCAAAATGCTCATACGCAGTTTATAAAAATGAAAAAAAAAATCTTAAAAAAAAGAAAGTAAGCATGAGCACGCAAGCTAGACAGAGAATGATCTTATAAGCAGCATTTCTCCATGGGTTCTGTTTTCAATTCCTGGCTAAGTTCCCACCCTGATGGAGTATGAACTAGAAATGTAAGCCAAATAAACCCTTTTCTCCCAAGCTGCTTTTGCTCAGCGTTGGTTTACAGCAACAGAAATTGAGACACCCAGGAACAGCCATGGGTGATAAAGGCCTGTAATTCCAGCTACTCAGTAATCTGAAGCAGGATGAGCTAGAGTTTTAGGCCAGCCTAGGAGGCTTCAAAAGAAAAAAAATCTGATCCAAAGCTGACTCCAGCTAGATTGACATGGGAAAAAAGACTCCCAGGTAATCTTAGACATAGAAAATGGCATAAGTCGCACGGTGGTGGCACACACCTTTAATCCCAGCACTCGGGAGGCAGAGGCAGGTGGATCTCTGTGAGTTCGAGGCCAGCCTGGACTAGAGAGTGAGTTCCAGGAAAGAAGCAAAGCTACACAGAGAAATCATGTCTCGAAAAACGAAAAAAAAAAAGAAAAGAAAAAAAAAGAAAATGGCATAAGTCAAGAGTCAAGTATAGCAAAATTTAAAAACTCTTATTGGAAAGAACTAAATTATTAAAGTAAACACACAATTAACTGTTAAAAGCCTGGGGCTTCCCAGCCAGCCACCCTAACCCACTGTGCAAACTGCAAGTCCCAGTGAGAAATGCTATCTCAAAAAACCAGTTGTCTGGGGAGATGATTCAGTCACTAAAGTGCTTGCTGCACAAGGGTGAGAACCTGAGTGTAATTGCCATCACCCACAAAAGCTGCTGCAGCAGTACGTACCAGTAATCCCAGCACTGGGGAGGAAGACAGGAGGATCCTTGGGGTTTGCTAACCAGCCAGCCAGTCTAACTAAATTAGCAAGATTTAGTGGCAAAACCTGCCTCAAAAATAATGTGGAGAGTGATTAGAAAAACATACAATGCCAACTTCTGGCAAGGACATGCATAAATGCATCTTTTTTTTTACTACCTTTTGTTGTGCTCTCTAAACATCACACTATACTCTCTCTCTCTCTCTCTCTCTCACACACACACATATATATATATATTTACTTATATACATGTGTACACTATAGGCTAGTGGCATCAATAAAGATTTCTCAAAAGAAAGCATATAAATGCATATCAATGAAAATTAAAGCAGGGAGATACAAATAACTTTCACAAACCCACTACAAGCAATAAAATTGGAAGCAATAATCAAAAAAATATCCTCTCAAAGAAAAGCCCAGCTTTAGGTTTTTAAATGCACATTCACACACACCTGCACATGCAACTACATGCATGCAAACCCACTTAATGATACAAGTGTACAACCCAGGCATATGGAAATAAATTAATATATAAATTAACACATTTCTACAATCAGGTCTGCCTGAATATATGGACACATGTACTTACTGACCACATTACTCTTCATTTGTTTTGCTCATCATTTTTACAAAAAGATATTATGTTTTGTTGTTCTGTTGATTCTAACTTTTCTTGTATTGTTTTATTCCCAGTATGGGAAGTTCTTTTGTTGATATGTCCCATAGATAAATAGGCAGATAGACATTTGTTGGTAATTAATAAACCATTTTTGTTGTTCATCATATTATTATTTTAGAAAGACCTTGCTATATAACCTATGTTAACCTAGAATTCTGAATGGGGGGTTATATTTGGGAGCCACCATACTGAGCTACAATAAGCAAGTAGAAAGGAGAAACAGTCCCCATGTTGACAACTGTTCAAGAAACTGCCTCAAATTTCTCATAATGTCTACCTTCCTAACAGCCCTTGGGTACATCCAGTGTTTATCTTTAGTTTTATTTCTTTCTGTTTTTAAGTAACTTTCTAGGAAAAAGGACATTGTGATCTGATATTCCAGTCTTGCAAAATTGCACATTAAAATCTCAGTTAATAAAATTTGCAGATTAAGCTCTTAGGAAATCAATGGTACTAATGTCCCCATTATATCTAAAAGAGACCCCACAAAAATTATCTTCTGGTTCTCTACTATGAAGAAACAGTAAAATCATTGCCTTCTAGGGACCAAGAAGCAGATTGTAAAGTGTCACTAGATTCTCTGGCACTTTGGTCTTTGACAGTCTCCAGAAAGTTGAGAAGTGAACTCTTGTTGATATTATTTGGTCAGTATTCCATTATTATACAAAATAACAACAAAAACAAAACAAAAAAAAAACTTAAAAATGAAACAAACAAAACTGTGCTTAGTTTCTCTCTGTGAGTCCAGATTTCTAAGAGTTAGAATTTCCAGAATACACTGTTTTCTATTTCTGGGCTTCATTACTTTGATACACAGGAGCTCACCCCAGTCACTGTTTTTTTTTTATGTTTGTTTGTTTTTATAGCTTTAAACCTATTTTCTTAGCAATAATTTAGAGTTAATAGGACTTTAAATCATCTAAGTCATTCAGAATTTATTTCATTATGAAATTTAAAGAAGATTTATTATTTCTTGTACCTATAGATTCAATTTGCCAATCTTATCCCCAGCACTGCAACAAACACCAACTATAGCCTTCTTTCCCCCATGCCCATATCTCCTAAGGGTCACCAGTCCATCCTTCTCAACCTCCCTTTCCCCACTTGGTCTCTGTATCCTATCCCAAACCATTGCATGCTCCCCCAGCTACCCCAATGGCCACTCCTCCCAGGCTAACAAGTAGGCAGACAAACACATGTACTGCTCCTGAGAGCCAATCCACCCAGTCTCATCCCCAACTCTGTAGCAAAAGACCTGATGCAAACTCCCTCTCCTCTCTGGCCCCATCCCCAAAGGAACAAAAGGACTTTTTCCTCCAACCTTTCTTCCCCCAACTCATCCCAGTATCTGAGTCTCTAACACTAGCAGACATTCCCTGTGAACAAACCAGCTGAGTAGACCAGGGAACAGGCAACACAGAAACATTACACAAATCCAGAGACAAAACAGAAACCAGGAGGAAAAAAAATCAACAAATAAAAACCAAGAAATCGGTACCTGGATCTTTAATTATTCCAAATCCAGATACCTAGTCTCCAGCGTAAAATCACATTCCGTAATAGTCAAGGAAATATGTCTCTACTGGAGCCTAGCTATGCTACCACAGCAGTGCCTGGATATTCTAACATAGCAGAGACACAAGAAAAGACCTTATAACCTACTGTATGAAGATGGTAAAAGTCCATAAGGAGGAAATAAATATATCCCTTAAAGAAAGCCAAGAAAATATAAACAATTGAAGGAAATGAATAAAACTGTTCAATATCTGGGGAATTAAATACAATCAATATAGAAAACACAAACTGAGGAAATTCTGGAAATGAAAAAAAAGAAGGAATTTGAACAGGAACTACAGAGACAAGCTTCACCAACAGAATATGAGAGATAGAAGAAAGGCTCTCAGGTATTGAAATAACCAAAGAAGAAATGGATACATCTATCTAAGAAAATGTTAAATCTAAAAACTTACAAACACAAAACATCCATGAAATCCAGGACACCATAAAAGGACAAAACCTAAGGATAATAGAAATACAGAAAGAAAAGAATCTCAACTTGAAAGCCTAGAAATATTTTCAACAAAATCATAGAAGAAAAATGTCCTAACCTAAAGAAGGAATGTTTATAAAGTTACAAGAAGCATACAGAACAACAAATAGTTTGGAACAGAAAAAAAAGTCCCCTGGCCACATAATAGTCAAAACACTAAACACACAGAACTAAAGAAAGAATATTAAATGCTATAATGGAAGAGGACCAAGCAACATGTGAAGTCAGACCTGTTAGAATTATACCTGACTTCTCAATGGAGACTAAAATTCAGAAGTTCCTGGACAAATGTTCTGCAGACTCTAATAGATTACAATGAAAGCCAAGACTATCATAACTAGCAAAATTTTCAGTTACCTAAATGGAGACAGTAAGATATGCCGTGATAAAAACAAACTTAAGCAATATATTTCTACAAATCCAGCAATACTAGAAGGAAAACTCCAAGGAAAACCCAAGGTGGTTAACTAAACTCATTATCAAAACTAAATCCAGAAAAGATCAACAATTTCTATTCTAGTGAATAGAAGCTGTTATTAAAATCTCCCAACCAAAAAAAGACCAGAGCCAGATGGTTTTAGTGCAGAATTCTACCAGACTTTTAAAGATGAATTAATGCCAATACTTCCCAAATTATTTCACAAAATAGAAACAGGAGAGATATTGCCTAATTCCTTCAGTGAGGTGACAGTTACCCTGATACCTCAATCACATAAAGTCGCAAAAGAGGAAGAGAATTTCAGACAAATTTTCCAGGCCATATTTCCAAAGATACTCAGTGAAATACTTGCAAATCAAATTTGAGAACACATAAAAGAGATCATCCACAATAATCAAGTAGGTGTTATCCTGGAGATTCAGGGAGCATGCAATACATGAAAATCAATAAATTTAATCCACCATATAAACAAACTGAAGGAAAAACTTGTACATGATCATCTCATTAGATGCAGAAAAGGCCTTTGACAAAATTCAGCACCCTTTCGTTACTGAAGTTCTGGAGAGCTTAGGAATACTTAAATATAATAATGGCAATTACAGCAAGCCTATAGACAACATTCAGTTAAGTGGAGAGAAACTCAAAGCAATTCCACTAAAATAAGGAACAAGATAAGGTTGTTCAATTTCTCTTTATCTAACCAATATAGTACTTTAAGTTTTAACTACAGCAATAAGACAATTGAAGGAGATGAAGGGGATGCAAATTAGAAAGACAGGAAGTCAAAGTATATTTATTTGTAGGTTTTATGATAGTATACATAAGTAACCCAAAAATAACCAGCAGGGAACTCCTACAGCAACTAAAAACTTTCAGCAAAGTAGCTGCATACAAGATTAACCCAAAAGAGTTAGGATCCCTTCTATATATAAATTACAAATGGACTGAGAATGCAATCTGGGAAAGAGCACCCTTCCCAATAGCCTCAAACAATATAAAATAATAAATTGGGGTAACTCAAGGAAAGTAAATGAAAAACTTTTATGATAAAACTTCTAGCCTTTGATGAAAGAAATTGAAGAAGATATCACAATTCTTTACAGACCTTGAAAGGACAATTCTCAACATCATATGAAAATAAAACTAGTAAATAGATAAATAAACAAAAAAAGAGAATTAAAAACAGGATAGCTAATACATCCCTAAACAATGAAAGAACTGCTAAGGACTCACCATTCCTGATTTCAAGTTTTACTATAGAGATAAAGAAAGAAAAATGTCATGATACTGGCATAAAAACAGATACATCAATCAATGGAATCAAATTGAAGAACCACACATAAATCCAGACACCTATAGACACCTGAATTTTTATAAGGAAGCCAGAGATACACAATGGATAAAAGACAGTATGTTCAACAAATGACTTCAGTAAGCTGGATGACTCTGTGCAGTAGAATGCAAATAGATCCTTTCTTATCACCCTACACAAAATAACTCCGAATTCATCAAAGACCTCAGCATAAAACCAGATATACTGAACCAGGAAGAATAGAAAATGAAGAGTAGCCTAGAACACATTGGCATAGGAGACAACTTTCTGATCAGAACGGCAATAGTGCAGGCACTAAGATAAAAATTAGTAAAGTAGACCTCATGAAACTGAGAAGCTTCTGTAAGGCAAAGGACACTCTCATTTGGACAAAGCAGCGGCCTACAGATTGGGAAAAAATTCACTAACTCTACATCTGATAGAAGACTAATACCCAAAATATAAAAAGAACAAAAGAAACCATATATATGCAAATATTCCTTTTTAATAAATGGGGTACAGATTTAAACAGAGAATTTTCAATAGTGGAATCTCAAATAGCTGAAAAACATTTAAAGAAATGTTCAAAGTCCTCAACCATCAGGGAAATGTAGATAAAAACTACTTTATGATTTCATCTTACAACTGACAAAATTGTTAAGACCAATAAAACAAATGACAACTCATGCTGACAATGTTATGGAACAAGGGGAACACTTCCCCATTTGTGTTTGGAGTGCATACTTGTACAACCACTCTGGAAATCCTTATGGTGGTTCCTCAGAACATTTGAAATTGATCTACCTCAAGATCCAGCTATACCACTCCTGAGTATATACCCAAAGGATTCTGCATTCTACCACGAAGTCACTTGCTCAACAATGTTCATTATGGCTTGTGGTGATATTTTATCTGTGTTCCCCAATAAAGTTTATCTGAGGATCAGAGGAAAAAGCTAGCCAGTATATTAGAAATAGAAGTCAGGCAATGGTAGCACATGCCTTTAATCCTATCACTGAGGAGACAGGGATCTGTCTGGATCTCTGTGAGTTCAAGGGCACACTGGGGACAGAGCAGGTATGGTGACACACACCTTAAATTCCAACACTAGTTAATCATAAAGGTCTGGAGGTCTATATAGACAGACAGGAAGTGACAGAGCTGGGCAGAAAGAGAAAGGTGGAGTCTGGAGAGAGATGCCATCCTGCCACCCACGGAGCAACATCCAAGCAGACCAGTAAGCCACAGAACATGTGACAAAACATAGATTAATAGAAATGGGTTAATTTAACATATAAGAGCTAGCTAGCAAGAGGCCTGCCATAGATCATACAGTTTGTAAATAATATTAAGCCTCTGAGTGATTATTTTATAAGTGGCTGCAGGGCCGCAGGACCTATCTGGACCAGAGAAAATTTATGACTACAGTGGCCTTTATTCATGATAGCCAGAAAAATGGAAATAACATAGATGGCCTTCAACAGAAGCATGGACAAAGAAAATGTGGTACATTTACACAATGAAGTACTGTTCATGTATTAAAAAACTGACATCATCAATTTTGAAGGCAAATGGGTGGAACTAAAAATAAATCATCCTAAGTGAAGTCACCCAGAGTCAGAAAGTTACATCTGCTATGTGTTCATTTATAAGTGGATTATTAGCTGTTAAGCCAACAAGGAAGCTACAATCTGTAGATTCAGAAAGGTTATGTAAAGAGGAGGAGTTTGGAGGCCAGGGGATACAGGACTACCTCTAGGATGGGTAAATGAAATAAATTTTCAAGTAGATTTAGGTGGGTATGGGCAGGAAGGGGGAATCAGATTGGTGTGAAATAAGGCTGAGGGAGAGAGTGTGTGGAGAGATGATTGGAATTAGAGTTGGGTCATTTAGGGGGTGGTGTAGAAACCTACTGTAGTGGAAACTTAGTGGGATATATACAGGTTTTCCTGATGAGTACTCCTAGTAAAGAGGGATAGGGTGTCTAAAATGGCTGTATCTTGTCTCTAGGCAAGGCTTCCAGTGGCAGGATAGGGTTGCATTCAATTGAGTTGTTGGCCAAGGAGGGTTCCATGGAAATTCTCAAACAACCCATACTGTTGCTAAGTCAAAGATGTACTCACCACTAACTGACAGCTGACCCCGTTACTGAGGAAACCACCTGTACAACTCATTGAACCTAGAAAAAGTGAGCTGGTACCTACATGGAACCTTTACCCCTATGTTTTAGCCTCTTTGGTGTGAGAAGGTACTCTGTAGGCTACCAAAAGAGAAATACAGACACTTACTCATCCACAGAACCTTTGACCTACAGTCTGTCATGCTTGCAAAATATGCTAGGGCAATTGTGGCACAGAACTTGTGGGAGTAGCCAAACGATGTCTGATTTGACGTGAGGCCCACTCCACAAGAGGGAACCCATGCCAGACACTAGATAGCCCAGAGAACTAAGATAAAACCAAGGACTACTCTTCCAAAAAATGACTTCAAATGATTTTCTGCCTTACTCATAGATCAGTGCCTTATCTAGTCATCATCAGAGAGACATCTTTCAGCAGCAGCAGGTGGTAACAGATGCAGAGACACAGAGACAGACATTTTTCTGAGAGAGAGTCTAAATGGGAGTCTTCCTGGAATCCCTCCACTCAGGGAACTCAGGGAACTCTGTGGAAGTAGAGACAGAAAGATTGTAAGAGCCAGAGGGAGTGGAGGACACTAGGAAATAGAGGCCCTCTGAATCAACTAAGCAAGGTATATATGAGCTCAAGCGACTGACGCAGCAAGCACAGGGCCTACATGGGTCTCAACCATCTCCTCTGCATATATATCACAGATTTTTGCTTAGCATTTTTATGGGACTCCTGACCATGAGGATGAGTGCATCTCTGACTCTTGTGCCTGCACTTGAGACCATTTTCCTCCTATGGGTTGCCATATCCAACTTCGATATGATAGCTTTACTTCATCGTATTACTTTTTTATTCTGTCGTGTTTGGTTTGTAATCTATTAGAAGCCGGTTCTTTTCTATTGAGAGTCTGAAAGTGCGTGGATACAAAGGGCAGGAGAGGTGGGTAGGAACTGGGAGAAGTAGAGGTAGGGGAAATTATAATCAGGATATATTGTATTATAAAACAAACTATTTTCAACACACAGAAAAAATGAAAATAAGTAGAAAAAAATTACCATGTTGCTTATGTATGCATGTATTTTTTTTCCTGCATGTATACCAGTGTATCACATGCATGCCTGGTACATTTAAGGGTTAGAAGAGGATATTGGCTCTCCTACAATTGGAGTTACTGATGGTTGTGAGATGTCATGTAAATGCTGAGAACTGAACCCAGATCCTGTGGAAAAATAAATTGTGCTTTAATCACTGAACCGCCTCTACAGCATCTCCCAGAATTATGAGACTTGACAATTGTGTAACTATTATTCACACCTTATTTTGAACCAAGAAGCTTACTCCATCATTCTACAGACTTTTCTAAATATAGGGCACCCATTCTGTGACAGCAAACAACCTGTGTCCATTGGTGCAACAATGGCATGAGAGTTATGGGGATAACTAACCGATTTCTGACTGGATATGAAACCTGCTCTGTAGAAAGGATTTCATGTCTGATACTATAATGCTGGTAAAAGGGCTATAACTGGAAAGATCATAGCCCACTGGTGGAACCTACTGTTTTTGTTATGCTCAATAGTCATATTGGCAAACTATAGTCCATACATTTATGCTTAGAACCATAGATTTTTACTAGCCTCCTTTGTTCAGAGAAGTTTTTGCTTGTTTGTTTTAATCATTTCTCTTTTGTGCGGTGGATAGTGGTTAATTCAGAGACTCATAACAGGTCAAGGTGTCCGTTATAAGTAAGTCTGAGTTATCAGCTCTTGTTGTACCATCTCTATCAACCTCTTATCATTCAAGGCTCAAAAAACTCCATAGAAAAGGTTGAATAGAGAATTTTAGAGCAAGAAGATAGGGAGGAAAGCTGAAATACCGAGCTCTGGACATAATATTCCTGTTTAATATATCAACTCATAGAGCTCTGTTTACTATCTGAGGACTCGCACAAAATTAAGTCAGTCAAAATTTTAGCATGAATGGAGGAAAGCTCCCCAATACCTCATTCCTATCAGAGAAAATATTTTCAGGTGATTATTGTTGAGGGAGGAAAACTCACTCATCTTTGGGGACATGACCTTTGGTGGTTTTTTGATATTTCCATCAATAACCAAACACAAGTGCATACAGGCAGCACCAACAGGACTTGGAGATTTAATAATAAAATATAAAAGTTTAAAAAAGTGACATAAACTTGAAAGGGAGATGTGGTGGGGCACTATGGCAATCTGGAGGGAGGTAGTGGTGGATACTTATGAGTGATATACATTGCATACATTTATGAAAATTTTAAAAATAACATTATTCTTTAAAAGGGAACATAATGCAGAGATGTACTAATGAGTAGAAAGATTAATTTTCCTTGTAGAAACTAAAATAGAATAATATGAATAATATTAACTAACAAAATGAATGAAGAAAGAAAAATATCATCGTAGCATTCAAACAAGTGTAAATGAAGAACTGTCATGTGCTATGAAAAAGAAGAACACTGAGTCTGAGGACAAACAGAGCTTCTGTTACCTGACTAGAGTTATAGAACAAGAGATCACCAAAGCATGGAGTATATTATATTTGGATCCAATAATGAGAATGCGTATGAGTTACTCTTGCAGCGACCAGAGAGTAAAAATTTGTAGGCTTTCCTGGTGTGAACCTATGGGGCAATTTGTGTGAGTCAGGAGGGTCTAATAAAAGTACACCTCTGCTGCACTGTGGGTTCTTTTCCAGTTCATCTCAGCAAAGCAAATTTATTAAAAAAGTGAGTCACATAAATGACTTGGATAACCTAGTTCACACAAAGCTATCTTACACAGTACTATATCCTGTTTAATATGTTGTCTTTGGGGATTGGAGTGCAGGTCTTTCAAACTGCTGTTTCTCTAACACTTTAACTTTCACCCATTAGCTATAACTGCTCTTAATCACATCTAAAATGATTCTTTCTAAAAAGTTTCTATCAAGTTTTTTTTTCAGTTATTTAAGTGGAAGCATTGTGTACTTACCCTGGATCTTTACAAAACATGTTTTCTAGGTGAATTTAAAATCAGAAATGAGTATAATATCCGTGGGATAAAAGAGTGCATATATGTTAGGAAGCATAAAATCAACATCTCTGTCACATTTGTACTTTGTACTATATGTTACTATGACAGTTTCTTTCAGTAAACCTTATGAGTTCCTTCAGTTTCAAAGTTTCCTCTTGCATATTATTTATTCTCTCACTTTCACATTGAGTGGAGAGTATACAAAGGACATTTATCAATAAAGTTTGTTTTCTTTAAAGGGTGATGTGCTGACACCTCAAAACTATCAGAATAGTGATATTAGATGTACCTGACCATAGGGCATCATAATAGATGTTGAAATACTGA
>CABHPH010147594.1:0-44677 GCA_902168325.1 Peromyscus nudipes
TAAACCTCTGCTGTGTTCTCCCAAAATGTCCTTTATGACACAGAATACCAGCTGAGCAACTGGGTTCTCAAAGCTCTAAGAATGTGAAATGCATAACCTGAAGGAAGATGACAGATATGTCTGGGAAAGTTGGAAATGTGCCATCTGAGTGATGCCTGGGAAAGGGGACAGACCCATTCTCAATGGACTCTCAAGTCAGGGTGCATTGGAGGACTTGTGTGAGGAGATGCATGTGGGTATGAAACAGGAGTGAGCTTAGTCCTGGAGATAGGACAGTGGCTCCATCATTCTAGAAAGACTTTCAGTGTGCCCCTCCAACTTCCTGTGATACATACCTTGGGTTTTCAATGTCTTTTTTAGGATGTAGCTAATATATGTAAGTGAATTTCCCATACTAGATGCCTGGAGTGGGAATGGTAACCAGGATCCTCTGGTAAAAGAGTATGCTTAGATACACGGGAAATATCTAGTATGTCTGAGGATGCTGTCAGTGACTTCCAGTTGTCTAGGGAGAGGGGTGGAAGCCAAGCCACATTTAGGGCCATGACTCCTGGAAATAATTTTCTAGATGGTGATTTTGTGCCCTTCTATAGTCAACTAATTATTACTGAAAGAAATTCACCTCATGTCTGGGAATTGTCCAGATCAGCATCTCTGTTACCATTTGCCTGCAGGAGAGAATTCCAGAGTTGGACTCCAGAGGACAATCACTTCCAAGGAGGACTTGTGTCCTTTGTTCCTCCCCTTGGGTACCATGACCAGGTATATCCTCCATGCTGTTTGTCTCAGGAAGATAATCCAATGGAACTAGCCTAACCATAGCTCTCATGACCAGCACCGGCTGGCTCCACATACCAATAAAGCCTTGTCCACTGTCAGCTCTCAGGAAGTCAAAACCATGCAGTGACAAAAAGCTCCCATGTGTCATCCGGAGTCCAGGGAAAGTACAGAGATTTGCAGCCAGGGCTTCCTGGTGCTCTCTGTGTGGATCCCATGGCTTCCTCAGTGAAGGCCTTCCTGACTCCCACAGTATCTTTCTCAGAGACATGTGCATTGTGAGAGCTCCAAGTGTCTGGGCTGCAGCTGACATCCTGGGACTGAGTATACACCAGCACAGGTACTCCGCACATAAAGACAGGTAAGGGGTTCTGATCTATTGCAGTTTGTCTACCTATGTGTGTTCTGAAGTAAGGGCCCAAACCCCAGTGTGAGGACACAATGTCCTGGAAAGGGAGATCAGAAACAGCCTCGTCCTGACAGTCCCATGTATCAAGTAGGTTAAGTAAGCCACACCTAGCTGCTGGAAGCAATGCAGATTCTCTAACTGTATACATAGAGTTGAATATCTGTTCCTTCAGTTTTTCAAATCTCTGTTTAAAGTTTCTAATGTGTACAGTCCTGCTTCTTTCTCAATGACATCCAGGAGCAGAAAGGATCTGTTGATGGGCATCACTCATCTGCTCTGTGCAGGCCCCCAAGTGATGAAATTCTTGACTCTGCTATTTTCTGAAATTTTAAACATCTGGGTGCTGTACACCAATTTGTACTGGGAAAATATTCACAGAACTTCTTGGCTGATTATGAATAAGGAGAAAAATGTTTCCCCTTTAGCAGCATTCTGTGGCACTGGCTCTCTCATGAGTTGGACAGAAGTGAGAGGGTTGCAGCAAATAAAAAGTATACTGAAAGGGAAAAGAAAAAAGTTATACGAAGATCATTGTGCTTAGTGGAAAGATGACAACCTTCATTCTAAGCAAGTGGATTCGTCACTCAGCCTAAAGATACAGGTTTGAGTGTTTTATTGCACCCAGTAGAATCAACGTGTCCTCCATTCCTCCAGTGACCCTGAATATGTCATCTCCTCTGCATGGAACTCTCTCCTGCGGTGTCTCCAAGGCTGCCCCTCACTGCCCTCAGTCAAGCACTGTGCACACTCTTGCACAGTGAGGCTGAGATTATGCTTCCTCTGAACTTTTTCTCCACAGACCCCACATCTTCATTCTTGGCTTTTTTTTCCATTTCCTTTGTGACTCCAGTCAACCCCTGACTTCACCTTTGAGGATGAACTCAGAAAATCCTGGTGAAGAGTTGGTGGAAGGATTCTATGAGCTAGAGGGGTCAAGGACATCACAAGAAAATCCATAGAATCAATGACCTTGTGCTCATAGGGGTTTACTAAGACTGAACCAACAATCAGGGAGCCAGCATGGGACCAACCTAGGCTCTCTACATGCATGTGACAGTTGTGTAGATTGGTCTGCTTTTGGGACTCCTAACAGTGGGAGCAGGGGCTATCCCTAATGCTTTGGCTGGCTTTTGGTAACCTATTCCTCATGATGGGTTGCACTTCCCAGCCTGAATACAGGGTGCGATGTTTAGTCTTATCACAACTTTATATGCCATGTTTGTTGACATCCATAGGAGACCTGCCCTTTTCTGAACAGAAAAAGAGGAAGAGTAGATTTTGGGGGCAGAGGAGAGGAGGGGGAGGGGATGGTATGTTGTTCGAATCTTGGAGTTCTTATTAATAAAAAACCCAGAGACAGATATCAGGGTGAAAGCTGAAAGATCAGAGGAGCAGAACAGCCAGCCACTAGTTCTTACCTCTGTGAAATCTTCAGCCTAAAGAGAGTGAGTTTCTGTTTCCTCATGCCTTATGTACCTTTCTTTGCCCTTCCATATTACTTCCTGGGATTAAAGATGTGTGTGCTTCCTAAGCAAAGGCATGAGAGCTCAAGTGCTGGGATTAAAGGTGTGTGCCATCACTGCCTGACCTCTGTGTCTAGTCTAGTGGCTGGCTCTGTCCTCTGATCCTCAGGCAAGTGTATTAGAGTACACAATATATCACCACAATGGTAGGAGAGGAGGAGAGGAAACTATGGTCATTATATAAAATAAATAAATAATTTTAATTAATAAAAATACTAAATTATTATAAACTGTTAAAAGAAAATTAAGACATGAAAGTTAATGATCAATCACCTCACAAATAACCAAATTATTTAAGATGTTCTGACCTATATTTGTAGTCATGCCAAATACATTACACAATTAAGCCTTATTTAGCTTCCTGTATAAGTTCTTAAGTTAAGCCTAAAGCAAGTAGCTAAAAGCAAGCAAAGTTTGTTCAGCTCAGACAGCTAATAAATTATCATCCTCTAACTTGTTAGAGAACTTCTGTTTATGGCATTTAAAATGTTGAATGGAGCTCTTCCAGGTCTCGGCTCCAAGATGACAAAAATAAAGAGACAAAAGTGTCAAAAAGTGGCATGCCCCTGTGCAGCCAACTTACTGCATGAACTGTGCCGTGTGCGCCCAGAGCAAGGCCACTAAGAAGTTCTTCACTTGGAACATTGTAGAGGCCATGGCTGTTAGGGACATAGCCAAAGCAAGTGCCTTCCACACTCATGTGCCTCCCAAACTCTTTGTCAAGCTATATTATTTCATGAGCTGTGCCATTCACAGCAATGTATCCAGGAATCAATCTTGTGAAGCCCAGGAAGATTGACCACCCCACCATTATTTAGATCTGCTGGTGCTGTCCCACAACCGCAACCAAAACCTGTGTAAAGAGGTGACTTCATAAGAACAGAAGAAAAACAATACCTTGGAAAATAAAATGGAAATCATACTTTAAATACACACATACACACACACACACACACACACACACACACACACAGCTATAGAACTAATGAGACTGATTCTATTAGGTCTTACTGTTATGTTATTATCATAGCCTCTGCTACTACTAATGTGGTGCCTTTAACTCATGAGTTACATACAACTAGATACATTAATGATCTATCTAAGAATCTTAATTCCTTGGTAAGCCATAACAGGTAACTGTGTACCTCAGTTAAGGTTTCTATTGCTGTGAAGAAACACCATGACCGTGGCAATTCCTATAACATTTAATTTAAGGAAAACATTTAATTGTGGCTGACTTACAGTTTCAGAGGTTTAGTACATTATCACAGCAGGACATGGTGCTGAAGAAGATGATGAGTTCTACATCTTAATCCACAGGCAGCAGAAGAAAATTGTGTACCATACTAGACATAGCTTGAGCATAGAAGTCCACGAAGCATGCCCCAAGAGTGACATACTTTCTCCAACAAAGCCACACTTACTCCAACAAGGCCACACCTCCTAATATCACCAAGTCCTATGATCCAAGCATTTAAACACATTAGTCTGTGGAGACCAAACCTATTCAAACCACCACACCTCGGCACAGTGAGTAAGCAGGTGTACTCACAGCATGGGAAACACAGAGAACCATTGCTTTGTCCCTAGCCTACAATGCCCTGTCTCACACAGGTAAGAACCATGCAGAGATATTTCCTGAAATACCAGTGGTTATTTTCTTTCTTTTATTTTTCCTTATGTGAACAGCATTTTTAGCTGCATGTATAACTGTGACCACAAGCAAACCTAGTGCCTACAGAAGCCAGAAGAGAACATCGGATCGCCTGCAACTGGAGTTATAGATGGTTATGAGCTGCCAGTTGTGTGGTGGGAACTGAACTTTGGTCCTTTAGGAAAGCAATCAGTGCCTTAACCACTGAGCCATCACTCTATCAGTTCCAAGTGAATGTTTTCAGAGACAGATCTGACTGGTAAAAGATAGAGAGCAAGAACTTGCTAGGACTCTGACTGAAAGGGACAGTTGTGTTTTGCAGATCTCCATATGAGACCATTGTTAATAATACCCAGGATCTAAGGCCAATGTAATGGTTATTTCTATGAAGAGCACAATATGGTAAGATGAGAGGCAGATGCTAAAATTGATTTATTCAGTAACTGCTTCAGCAGAAAGTCCCTGTGCTAGATATGGTATCTACTGGAAGGGATAAATTTAAGTCATGTATTTCACCTTCCAGTAGTAGTGATTACAACACACAAGAAAACACATAATTTTCTTTCCAGTAGTCAGGCTTGGCAGACCTGAAATTTTGTAGAAATTCTCCAGAGACTTAATTATAGATTCAAATCTAACTGTCCATTTGCTTTCATTTCCTGGAGCTGACATCCCCTCAAAGTGATGATGACCAAGATTAACATCTCTAAAAAACAGCTCCTCCCCTTCCCCAGACACCTGAGAAGGCCTCCAGGGTGGAGACACTAGACACACGGATGCCAGATGGATTTCTGGGGCTTCCCATCTGCACACATGAACTATGTGAACCTAATTTGTCCACTGTGTTTTCTATATCTCCATATTCCACTGATATCACATATGGTAAATGAATATTGTCATAGCAACAAGGTAGACTAAATAAGAACTAGGGCCCGACATTGGGACAGGACAACTGTCCACATCAGCCATATCTGTTACTATTTACCTACAGGAGAGAGTTCACTAGACTTAATCCCTGAGGACATTCAGTCATGAGGAGGAATTATGTCCTCAGTCCCTCCTCTTGGGGACCATGATATTCCTGTGAAGTCTCATAAGGCCATCAGAAAAGTAGGGTAAGGGCCTGGGCACCTGGGCAGCTGTGCTCACCGTGCTGAGACTCAGAAGGACATGCTGAGGTTACCTAGCCTAACTGTGGCTCTCATGGCAACACTGCCTGGCTCCATGATGTACAAGATTCAGACAGATGTTAAGTCATTCTTCTCTGTTAGCTCTAATAGGACACATTCCAAGCCTGCCCACATTCCCCAACTCATCTGGAGTCAGGATTCTGGGACCATGATCTGGAGCCAGGATGTCCTGGTGGTGGGTCTCCCTTCTAATAAGAGTCCATAGTTCTCTCATGTAGAATCTCCCTGAGTCCCTAGGTGTTTTTCTTAGGGCTACATTTATGGTGAGATCCACACAATCTAGTCTTGTTCTGATCCTTCGGGTGAGTTACCCCACCATACATCCTGCTCTCATCAGGGTGAATTCAGATACAAGATTGACATTGCAGTTGGTCTACACTGGGTGGGCCTGCACTAACTGTGTAAATCCTAATGTGGGTTAAAAATAAAATAAAATGAAATAAAAAATAAAAAGGTCATGTGTCTATCAGGGTGTTGTTAGAAACAGCAAAAATCCATTGGTACATATTGTCTCTCTGCCACTGAATGCAGGCCTCAGTAAGCTTTGATGGATGGCTATTATGGCTGTGCCTGTCCTTAAATGTCAACCACAGTTGACAATCATAAGTAAAACTTTCTTTATATTGATAAAAATTTTAAAGTTTTTACTTTTTTGCTTTTACTGCCATTCCCTGGCAGATTAAGGACAAATAAAATGTCAGGCAGTGGTGGCACGAGCCTTTAATACCAGTACTCAGGAGGCAAAGGAAGGTAGGTGGGTCTCTGAATTTGAGTCCAGCCTGGTCTATAGAGTGAGGTCCATGACATCCAGGGCTACACAGAGAAATCCTGTCTTGAAAAACCAAAAAGAAAAAAAATGAACTAAGTAATATTCTCACCTCCAGCTGCATGTGCAATAGTGATTTCTACAGTGAGTTAAGCAGTATGGGGAGGGTACCAGCAGGTTGAAAGTAAGGCTAGGAGCTGGATGGCAGGCTTCTTGGTTAAGAGCACTGGCTGCTCTTTCAGAAGACATGGGTTCAGTTCGCAACGCCTATAGGTTAGCCTACTATAACATTTAACTCCAATTCTAGAAAACCCAATGCCTCTGTTGGACTCTGCATGCATTGCCTGCAGATGGTACACAGACACACAAGCAGGCAAAACATTGATGAACATCAGCGAAATTATTTTAAAAATTATTTTAAAAATAAATAAAAACTGAGGCTAGAGGGAAGAGAGAGGAATCTCGATCCCTTTACATTTCATGAACACCGGGCCTATGTCCTAAGCATGTGTTTCATCCCTTAGCTTCAGTGTGCATGTCTGGGTGGTAATACACAATTTGGTGGAAAGAAGCAATGTGACATGACCTCCTTTCAGTTAGTGTTCCTGAAGAAGTCATTCACTCTGTATGGATGGAATTATATTCTCAGGTTTCTGAATGGTTCAACCCGACCGCTTTCAGGTCTGCTCACAATTAAGAGCATGTTGTGGGTGAGGGATGCCATCTCTATTTGCTATCTCTAGAATCCCTGAGCAATCTCTTTCTCATTGTATTTTTATAAGATTTATTTTTATTTTATATATGCATATGGTTCTGTACAAACTGTGTGCAGGAGCCTTCTGGCACCAGGGAACTTTATGGAATCCCCTGGAGCTGGACTTACGGAAAGTTGGTGGTGAAGTCACCTAATATTGCTACTGGTAACTGAACTCAGGTCCTCTGGAAGAGCAGCAGGTGTACTTAAACACTAAGCTATCTCTTCAGCCCTCCTTGTTTTCATTTTCTTTCTCGGTGTGTAGGAAAATCCTACTGTACAGTTATGGAAGTCAGAAGTCATGAGGGAGTTGGAGCAATCCCTGAACCATGTGGGACATGTGGATTGACTCAAAATATCAGCCTTAGCAGCAAATGCCTTCACCCACTGAGACATCTCTTTGGCCCACCCTGGTTGGATTTTCATTTGGAGAATCACCCTATAATAATTGAGTCTTCAAAATATAATGGCCTGTTGTGCCCACATCATACGATCCCCAAGCAAGACCAACATAGAACCGATGTCTGAGGCAAAACACCCAGGGGTTTATTGATCACAAGCCTGGGCTTTGTCCATATTCCAGCATTCTGGCACAGTGAGTGGAGGATGATGGTCCTGAGCTCTCAGAGTTTATAAAGGGAAAAACTGCAATCAGGGTGGTACAAGCCTTTGCATCATAGGATTGGGTGAGGGTCTGAATTTACTGGTTGGGGTCCAGAGGAATTTTTCAACGACAATCATCGGAAGGACATTTGGGACCAGCAGATGTTGTTTATCAAAATTACTCATTGGCCAGCCCACCCTGGTGGAGTCACTTTGACCAGGGCTCTGGCTGTTTGTGGTTTCTCTTGGAGTTGTTTGAGGTTTTTACCGAAACTAAGTTCAGCTTCTGGCCAAATGCTGTGTGAAATGGAATTTTCTTTAAAATGGAGTTTGTCTTGCTCTCTGAGGCCAATGGTGATAAACTTTGAGTAGGGAACACTCAGGCTTTTCCCCGCTCCTTTAACATTTCCTGCTCACCAAGAGTCTCCTGCTGCTGAACTGCTGTTCCCCTCTGTCCTCTCTAGGTACTCTGCAAGCACAAACTCTGAGTCCAGCTCAAACTCTTATCTTAGGAAATTACAGCTATCCTCTGAGTTACCCCCCTCTTAACCATTGTCAATGCATGGTCAATGCATGGTCACCTCACCTTTGTGTCAGGGCACAGGTCTTCAGCTTTAGGCCAGATTCCCGTGGCCTTAATGAGGCCACATCTCTTGCAGCTCACTCTAGGACAGAGTGTAGGTAGGAGCTGTCTGTGCTGAGACCTGACTACTCACAGTTTACAATACCTGGCTCCCCCAATGCTCCTTGTCACTTACACTACACTGAACTACGTCACATGGTGTGAAATTCCCCACCACAGCTAAAAGGTTATAAAAGATCAGACCTTGCCCTTGTTCTGGAGATCAAGAAAAGACTGCTAATGATGTTGTCCAGAAATGGAGGGTGTTCTTAGAAGAAGTTCCTCAATTTCCCTCCACAATCACTCTCTTGGTAGCTGTTTCTCATTCTTTCACTCTCCCTAGCTCTCTCTTATTTTCACTATTATTTTTAAAGCTTTGAAAAGTAATTTTTTAGAATTTTCTACACTCATATTGGTTTACATTACATCCTTTCCATCCCACCCTCTCCCACTCTACCTCCTCCTAGGATTTTGACTCCCTTTCAACTTCATTGATATTTCTTTAATTATTATTATTATTATTATTATTATTATTATTATTATTATTGTTATATATATTTATGTATAAATCAATAAATAAATATTATCTGATGAGTATGGTACATAAAATGAATTTTAAAAACTTAATTAAAGAATTGGACTCTCTAGAGGTTTCTCCATGTATCCTACCATGTCAATTGGTGTTATCATTTTCCAGGTCTATGCACCCATACAGTTAACTTTTCTTGGGTGAACATTCCCCATAATATATAGAAGACACAATCTCATTGTACACATCCTGGTCTTCTGCCTCTTACAGTATTTCCAAACCTCTTCTGAGCTGTGCCTGAACATCAAACAAGAGGGTCACTTTATAGATAGACCAGGTAGGGCTGGACACCCATGATGTCTATCTTAGTTAGGGTTTTATTGCTGTGAAGAGACATGGAGGCCATGGCAACTCTTATTAAGGAAAACTTTTAATTGGAGCTGACTTACAGTTTCAGAGGTTTAGTCCATTATTGTTATGGCTAAAAACATGGTGGCATATAGGCAGGCATGGTGCTGGAGAAGGAGCTGAAAGTTCCACATTGTGATCGTCGTGCAGCTGAAAGAGACTGTGTGCCAACTGATTGTAGCTTAACCTTATGAGACTTCAAAGCCTGCCTCCACAGTGACAAACTTCCTCCAACAAGGCCACACTGACCCAAACAAGGCCACATCACCTAGTAGTGCAACTCCCTAAGGGTCAAGCATTAAAATATGTGAGTCTATGGGATGCATTCCTATACATACCACCAAGCATCCATTTTTCACTGCACTTGGATTCATTTTGGATTTCTTTGGTGACCTCTGACTGTGCAAAAAAAAAGCATCTTTAATGTAGGGCTAGAACTACACTTGTCTATGGGAATAAGGATGTGCATTTAGAATGGGCCTTGAAATTAAACTTATTTAAGAAAGTGGTCATTATAGGTTCTCCACTAGGATCCATAACATCATTATCCATGTACAGTTGATTGCATTCCAGTACCAGCCATGATTTCCCTCCTTTTGTGCACCCTGAAGTCTAATTAGACAGTTTTTGGTTACCTGCAAGAGATAACTGCCACTCTGGCATCTTTATGGATATTTTGTCATGCTGGTAATTGCTGTAGTTAGTAGGAATCCAAACTGGGTAGGACAATTGATTATTTTCATCTGTCGCCAGCTTGCGTGGAATCTTCAAGTATTATAAGGTCTAGTCCTCAGAGAAGAGGTTTCTGCATCAGATCCAGCTAGATTCTGCTATACTTGTAGATCATTTCCTTAACCATTCATCATCAGAGAGGCTACCTCTGGCAACAGATGGGTAAAGAACAGATACAGACACCCACAACAGATACCATGTGTGTTGTGTAAAACGGTCAGCCAAAGAACACACTCTGGCCCTGAAACCAGAGCCCAAAGGTTACAAAAGAGCAGTGAAAGGAACATACCCTGGTCCTGAAACCAGAGTCAAAAAAACATATCCTGACCAACTTGGCATGAAAACCAACCAATTCTAGAGCATGAAAACCAACCAGTCCCAGAGCACAAAATCCAACTAATCCCTGAGAGCACAAATTCCATCCAATTTCTAAGACTGTCCAAGCTCAGGGATTGAAATCCAATCAATTCCTACCCTGAAAATCTTCACCCTGGAAAAACGCTGCCCCTAAGAAACCCTATACAAGCCCTGTGCCTGTTCAGTGTGAAGCTGCCTTTTTCCACCCTGGCAGAGGCAGCCACTCTCCTGGATTCCTCCCTACCAATAAATCTCTTGAATGGGGTTAGGGTGAAAACCTTCTTTTACCTGAGTGGAGCCAGGCAAAGAAGTAACTGCTGTAGCCTGAGCTGGAGCAGAACTGCCACATTTCTGCAGGGAGGCTCCCTTAGCAGAGCAGAGCTGTAATGGCTCTTGCTGGAGCAGGAACAGAATTGCTACATCTCTACAGGGAAACTCCTTTAGCAGAGCAGAGCAAAGCAGAGCAGGCCTGCAAAGGCTCATCTGGAGGAGAGCAGAACTGCAACATTCCTGCAGGGATACTGTGCCCCACTGGAACAGAGCTGCAGGTATTGCCTGGCTTCCTATCAGGATACCTTACCCTTCCAAGCTGTAGGTGTTATCTGGCTTCTGACAGCCAGGAGACATTTCTGTTCAGAGCTGTAGGTATCACCTGGCTTCCGATGGCCAAGATACCTTTCCCTTTAGAGCTGTAACACTTACAGGTATTGCCTGGCTTCCAGCAGCCAGGATAACTTTTCCTTCAGATCTGTACAACTACAGGTATTGCCTGGCTTCCTACCAGAATATCTTACCCTTCCAAGCTGTAGGTGTCACCCAGCTTCTAAAAGCCAAAAGAACTTTCCCTTCAGAGCTGTAGGTATCACCTGGCTTCCAATGGCCAACATACATTCCCCTTCACAGCTGTAACATTTAGAGGTATTACTTTTATTCAAGTGGCCAGGATAACTTTCCCTTCAGATCTGTAACACCTACTGGTATTGCCTGGCTTCTAATGGCCAGGATACATTTCCATCCAGAGCTGTAACACTTTCAATGTGGACAGCCTAAATTGGATGTGTCCATCAAATCTATCCCCTCAGAGATCCAGGAATCCCTCAGTAGAGGAGGCAGAAAGAGTGTAAGAGCTAGAGGGAAAGAAGGACACCAGGAGAACAAGACGCTGTGGATCAACTAAGCAAGGCACATATGAACTCACCGACTGAATCAGCATGCACAGGACCTACATGAGTCAGCACTAGGTCCTCTGCATGTATGTTATATCTATTACCTCAGTATTTTTATGAGACTCCTGACTCTGAGAACAAGACTCTGACTCTTGTGCCTGCTCTTGGGACTCCTTTGCTCCTGTTGGGTTGCAAGGTCCAATATCAATATGATAGTTGTTGTTTCATCTTACTGTATTTTATTTTGTCATGTTTCATTGTTATCTCTTAGAGGCCAAATCTTATCTAATGAGAGAAAGAAAGGGAGTGCATTTGATGGTAGGGGATGTAGGAAGGAACTGGGAAGGGTTGAGAGAGGGAAAACTATAAACAGTATATGTTGTATGAGAAAAGAATCCATTTTCAATAAAAGGAAAAAAGTGTATTCTTGAAAATGATTAATGGCATTGACGATCTTTAGTCAGTTTAATTTTATTTTTAAAAGTGTAACATTCTTAATAATAGAAGCGAATTTTGAGGACTTTCTGTCCATTTTTAAGATTACTAAAATTTCCATGACTACTCTATACTGATGGGGGTAATCATACAGTGACTAATATGAAACAGACAAATACCTAGAAGCCGAGAAGTTACAGAGGTGGATCCATGAAGAAACACAAAACTATGTCCACAGTGAAACACGGGTAGACCCCTTCTCCTGTCGCTCTTCCTCATTTCACATGGGTGACTGGTGTGGAGGCAGCATTGGGCCTAGGTGACTTAGTTAAACAGGGAATGTATTTCAGCATACAAGAGGATGTTTTTCTCAAAGCAAACAATGCACCATTTTCATAGCAGACTCAGAGCATCCAAAACTTTGAGGGCTCCTGAGATTACTTCCCAAGAACTCTGAAAGATCCCTATATATTTGAACCACAAGCTAAGCTCTTAAGGCCTTTGAATTTTTGTTTACCATATTGATGCCTTTATTTTCCTTTTAAGACAACCTCACTTTAAATCCTGGCCTTCCCTTTACATACATGTATCCCAGAATTATAGGCATGAGTCACCATGCTGGCTGTAGCTGATTAGTAACTAATCATTTTCATCATGTAACTTTTCTCCATTTTACACCCCATTGACACAGAAATACCAGCATTCTTCTGTGGGTCCACTGTGGGGATGAGAGGAGAGGTCACTCACTCATCATGGCCAGGAGACTGGAAGACTGGTCTTCAAACTGAATTGGTTGGAGACCTCACACTTATACTCTCCAGCATCCTCACTTTTGATGGGATCTATTTTGAGTCCACACTTTGTTGGAGACATAGTCATCCTCTCTGTGAGCTTCAGACTCTTGTTATTGAAGAACCAGTGGATGAAGATATCAGTGTCAGGTGAAATGCAGGTGAAGATGACAGATCTACGTCCTGCAAATGTGGTGTCAGTGATTTGCACAAAGGGTTGGGTCACATTCTCTGTGAAGAAACAGATGAGGGTACTAAATGACAAGTGTCCAGTGAGCTCAACCAGGCCCTCCTTAGTTCATACTTTATAAAGCTTCCAGGGGGAGGATTTGGAACTGTGGCTATAGACATATCTTGTGCTTTGGATCTGCCACCCAGGGACTGTGTGACCCTGATTCAGGCACTGTTTCCTGTGTCACAGTTTCCCCATAATAGGACATACATGATCATTGCCATGTCCAAGAGTTAAGCTTAGTTATGAGCAATAGTGTGAACTTGGGGTGGGGAGCTGCTCGCGTCAGCAGCATCTGTTACTATTTACCTGCAGAAAGAATTCCCTAGGATGGACTCCTGAGATGAAGGAGGAATCTGGAGAAGCTACCTCCTATGTTTCTTCTCTTGGTGCCTTGACCTTCCTGTCAAGGCTCCTAAGCCCATAAGAACAATAGTCTAATGGCCCAGACACCTGTCCACTGATCCTCAGGAGAAGGGGATGCACAGGTGACCTACCTAACTGCAGCTGTCATGGCAGTACAAGGCTGCTGATTCTATACTCTATGGGATAGTCAGTCCCATGATTTGGACCATCAGTAAAGCCTTGTTCCCTGTCAGCTCTGACAGGAAATCTAAACACACAGTGAAAAAAGCTCCCCAATTTCACCTCCAGTTCAGCCAGATGGAAAGTTTTCCAGTCGGGGCTTCCTGGGGGTCTCTGTGAGGACTCTATGGCTTCCTCAGCCAGGAACTACCTGACTCCCACAGAATTTTCTGGCGACATGAACATGGGGAGAGCTCCAAGTGTCTGGGCTGCACCTGACATCCTGGGGCTGAGTTTACCCAGCACAGGTCCTCCACTCTGCAGGTAAAGACAGCTGAGTGGTTCTGATCTACTACAGTTTGTCTACCCCGTGTGTGTCCTGCAGTATGGGCCCAAATCCCAGTGAAGGGACACAATGCAGTGGGGGAGAGAGAAGGCACAGGCCAGTCCTGACAGTTTAGTGTATAAAGTAGGATAAGCCACACCCAGCAGTTGCAGACCTTAGACACTGACTTACTCTTTACATAAAGTTCCACGGATGCTTTTTCAACTTTGGAATCATTCTTTGAAACTTCTAGCGTGTACATTCCTGCATCCTTCTCAGTGACATTCTGGAGCATCAGGGATCCATTATAGTACACCATCCATTTTCTTCTGTGTTCAGCCCCCCAGATGGTGGAATTCCTAGCTCTGGTATATTCTACAATTTTAGGGATCGGGGTTCCATACTTTGATTTGTACCAGACAAAGTTTAGTAGATCTTCTGGAAGATTGTGAACTTGGAGAAGAACACTTGACCCTTCAGCAGGATACCGAGGCAGCAGTTGGATCATGAGCTGGGAAGATGTGAGAGGGTTACCACACAGAGAAGGGGAAGCTGGGAGGGAAAAGAGAAAAAAAGCCATCACATGGGGATCATCGTGCTTGGTAAAAAGATGGTGACCTCCATCCTGAGCAGACGGACTCATCACTCAGCCTAGAGATGCAGGTGTGTGTGTGTGTGTGTGTGTGTGTGTGTGTGTGTCCCACTTAATGAAGGGCAGAAACATGACCTCCTCCTTTCCAACAGTGCCCCTGATAGTTTCATGTCCACTGCATGAAACTGTCCCCATGGGTGTTTACATGGCTGCTCCCTCACTGTCCTCAGTCAGACACTGCACACACTCATGCACACTGGGGTTTGAGATGATATCTCCCCAGAACTCAACAGGCCTGGAACTTTCACTTTCTAGGTTATTTCTTCAGTTTCCTTTGAGTCAACACTCAACCCCTGAGTTTACCTAATAGATGCACTTCCTGCTCTGTCACGTATCCCTTAGGTCTGGAGCTATGTGGGTGCTGGGAGCAGTCTGATCTTCAAGGCAGGCTCAGGACTTTAAAAGGCTCGGTTACTAGGCTGGCTGGTTTTATGACAACTTCACACAAGCTACAGTCATTTTGCAAGACAAAACCTCAGTTGAAAATCCAACCACCATATTGACCTTTGGTCAATACAATATACAATACAATATACAAAACTATAATACATATTTTTAAATTAGGGATTGATGCAAAAGGTTCAGGCTAATGCATGAAGTTCAGGCACTGGGCTAGGAGTCCTGGGTGATGTAAGAGAGTTGGTTGAGCAAGTATGAAGGGCAACCAATAGGAAGTATTCCTCCATGGTCTCTGTACCAGTTCCTGGATTTTATTGTGACATTCTCAAATTGGGCCTAATAAATACCCCAGTTTGACATGGATGTCCTAAAACTATTGTTCTCTTCCAGCTTTATAAGAGTACAGCACTAGAAAAATATGCTCCCCTGGGTCACTTTAGTCCAGCCTTGGTAAGATGACAGGGCTCAGGGGTCCCTGGTCTAGAACCCCAAGAGCCTGGGCTGACTCTGACATCTTAGGCTGAGTTACGTTCCACCAAGGTCTTCCTTGATGCAGGTGGAGTCAGAGGATGGAAGATGATCTATGGCCATTTGTCTCTACCAGTGTGTTCTGTACTAAGTGCTCAAACCTCCCCATGGGGACACAGTGCAGAGGGGAGGGAGGCTAAGGCAGCCATGACAGTCCTGTGTATCTAAGCCCCACCCATCACTGAACAGTCACAGAGAGTCACTTACTGTCCACCTGGAGTTGCACCTCAGCTTCTTCAAGTTCGTCATCTCTTCTCAGAATTTGTAGGAAGTACAATCCATGGTCTTTCTGAGTGACACCACGGAGCAGTAGGGATCCATCACTGTACAAGGTCTCCCTGCCAGTGTATGCAGGCCCCCACTTAGTTGATTTCCTATCTGGTATATGGCGGATAACCAAAAGGTTCTTGACCCCAATCACTCCTTTGAACCAGAAGAAGCTTTCAATATTCTCTGGGAGATTGTGAACGAGGATAAGAGCACTTCTCCCTTCAGTCACTCTGGGTGGCACTGATTCAATAGTGATCTTGGCAGAGGTACCAAGGCGCCCACACTTCCAAAGGAAGGCTGGAATGGAAGAGAGACATCCTTTTAAATTGGCAGTGTTGTATTTGACTAAACTGAGGCCCTGTGTCCTGAGCAGCTGTGTCCATTGTGAAGCCGACGTTTTGTGGGTGAATGTTGCCCTGCACTATATGGTGGAGGTCAGCACATGACCCCCATGTTCTCAGTGTCCCCACACTTGTCATTTCCACCATGTGGCTCTATCTCTTCAGTGGTCAACATTGCCCTGGATTACGGCCATCAGATCCCAGGTCACATTTACACTGGATGGGTGTTGGAGTGATGCCTGTCCACCTCTCCTACAGACCCTGTGTCTTCCCTCTCTGACTTCATTGTTTTTCTGTTTCTCTTGGTGGGGCAGTCAACACCTGAATAAAGCATCTAGTTTTCTTTACTACAAGTCAACTCAAACAGGGACATCATAAGAACCATGAGTTTTCTTGTATTTCTTAAAAAAAAAATACCTAGAAAAAACTCAAATGCATCTGGAGACTGAATAAATGAATGATGTCCCAGAACTCTATATGCATGGACTTCTTTAAGAAACTCATAGGTTTAGGGATACAGAATTGAATCATTCCATTTGCTTTGATTTTTACACTTGTTTACATATTATACTTGTGTGTGAGTAGTGTAAGGACTATCCTAGTGTGTGTGTGTGGGGGGGGGAGTCCAGAACACAGTACTTCAGTGGAGATCAGAGGACTTCTGTTCATTGGTATCAGCTTCCCAGACAATGCAGCAAATGCCTGTGTCTATTGGACCACACCAGATTGATTTTTATTTGGGCCATCAAGCTGAGAGCGTCAGTCTTCAAAATATTATGGTCATGCTGACTAACTTCATGTAAGAGCAGTGTCTCCCCCAACTTTACTGTTTAGTATTCAATGAGAGCATCTTAATGCTGGGCCTCACTCCCACTCTGTATTTTCTCCCCTACAAACACTGAGACTCCACTCCTGTCCATGTACCACTCAGGAGACTCCAGACAGTACATCTGTCCTCTCCTCTCACACACTGTCAACCCCTGGTCTGCTCATCTGTGAGCAGAAGCCCCTGAGATCTGGTGCAGCCTTTGCACAGGAGTACAGAGGGGTTTCCATTGTCTCAGTAGGCTGATCTGTCTTCCCTCTGAGTTACTTCTACTGCAACACAGCTCCCAAGCTCTGCTGTCCTTCCCTCATCTGAACTGAGTCTCTTCCCAGGAAGGAGCACCTCCCAGAGTCCCATGGGCTGAGGGTGGGTCTATGTTCAAAACACTGCTCTGCCCCTCCAGTTTCAGTGCTGCCCCATGTTCCTCATTCTCTCCATATGTTTCTGTCTCTAGAACACAGAGAAAGTCAAGGGTAATGACCATCCCTGTGACATGAGATAAAAGCAGCTGACTCTGGAACTGCACTCTGCTGTGTCCTGGCCTAGGTTTGTCAGCATCAAAAAGGGACAATCTGCACAACTGTGTGACAAAGAAACCCAGCTGGGCACCCAGTCTGCTCTGTGTATTTAATGCTCTGGAAACACATAATTTGCTCTCAGCAAGAAGGTGACAAAACTGACTCTGAGGCTCCAGAGGGACCAAGTGAGTGATGTGTGTGGGGGAAGAACAGATCTATTCTCACTGGAAGCACCAACAGACTGAGTTCTGACCAATGTCAAAGGCCCAGAATGTATCAGGAGTCTCAGATTTGGGGTGAGAAGAGGTGACCTGATTCTTAGAAAAAGGCTGTGAGCTCCTTCATCCTGTGCAAGATTTTCAAGACCATGCTACTACTTCCTCTGTTTACTGAGCTGTGTAATGGGTTTGCCCAAGTGTTCCGTGATTTCTCTGAGATGCCTTGGACCTCTATCAAGTTGGTTCCCCTTGGATATCTTGTATTTCCCAAAGGAAACATATAAAGTGGGAAACAGAACATGATCCCCTGGCAGTGTAGCAGACACATTAAGCAGCTGGTAGTTCTGAGAATGCTGTGTCCATGATTTCCAGGTCTGTAAAAACAGCTACTAAGTAAGCTCCTAGTTCAGGCAAATACTTTTCTGCCAGTTCATTGTGTGTCCTGATGACATCCCTCATGTTCACCAGGGGGGAAAAATGCTTATGTCTGGGAAGCTGTCAGATCAGCATAGTCTGTAGCCATTTGCCTGCAAGAGAGATTTCCCCAAGCTGGACCCAGAGGAAAGCACTTGTTAGGAGAATCTGTGCCCTTGGTCCCTCTCCTTGGGGACCATGACCTTCATGTGAAAACTCATATGCCCAACAGGACAGTTAGTTGATGGCCTGAACATCTGTTGTGCTATGCTCCCCTGCTGACTCTCTGAAGAAGATGGCCAAGGGATATATCCCAACCAAGACTCTCATGACAGCACGCTGCCTGATTCCACACATCACAAGACATGGACTACTTGGGAGCACTCTTCCCTGCCATCAGGAAGTCAAAACCCAACACTAACAAAATGCTTCCCATGAACACCTGTTGTTGACTCTGGGACAGAGATCTGGAGACAAGGTGTCCTGGTGCTCACATCTCAATGAGGATCCCATGTTTTCCTCAAACAGGCACAATGTTGATTCCCTTGAGGTCTTTCTGAAGAAACATCCCTCATAAAAACCCATACAGTCTATTCAGAGGATTATGTCCTGGGCTGAGTTACCCAACATGCATCTACCTGTGTGCAAGGTGAAGTTAAATGAAGGATTTTGATCTATTGCCATTATTCTATAACATATGTGTCCTGAACTATGTACTCAAACCCCAACATGAGGGCACAATGCACAGGGAAGGTAGGCCCAGACCTGCCCCCTGTGTGTGTCCAGTGAAATCAACCTCACCCAGCTCACAAAGTTCATGACGAATCACTTACCAGACACATGGAGGTACATGGATGTTGTTGATACGATTTTTCCATGTCTATTATAGGTTTGTAGGGTATAATTTTCTGTGTCCTTCTGGTTGACATTTTTGAGCAACAGGGATCCATTGCAATATATTGTCTCTCTACCACTGTGCACATGTCCTGGCCCACTTAAATTGTTGTCCATTGTACATATTGCAATTCTTTGTGTCATATTTGTTAGACCTTTGAACCAGGCAAAGGTTGTAAGATTCTCTGGGAGATCATGGACAATGAAAAGGACGTTTTCTCCTTCAGTCACTTGGAGTGGAAATGACTCAATGGTCACATGGGCCATGGTAGACAGATGCCAGAAGGTTAAGAGGAAGGCTACAAGGAAATTGAGAAAAACCACTTATGTTAAATGAGTGTGATCATCACTCAGCTTTGGTGTGTGAGTAATGAGTGCTGACCCTCCTTTACAGACATGAGCAACAAGAATTCCATTGATTCAGCATGTCTGAGTGTGTCATCAACTCTCTTAGGAAATCTCCACTCAGGTGTCTGCCTGATTCCCCATCTATGTCCCATATCCCTCCTTACACAGAGCATTTGGTGTGAAGGGCAATGGCTCTCTGAACTCCTCCTCTGGAGAGTTTTCACTTTCTGACTTTTTCCTCTGTTCCCTTTGTAACTCTAGTCAACTCCTGGCTTCACCTTTCAGATATACTGACATCATGTTCACCAGTACCAAGGCTTTCTGGTTTTTGTTTGTTTGTTTGTTTGTTTGTTTGTTTGTTTTTGGTTTTGTCTTTGGTTTGGGGTTTAGTTTTGGTTTTTTGAGGCAGGGTTTCTCTGTGTAGCCTTGGTTGTCCTGGAATTTGCTCTGTAGAGCAGGTTGGCCTTGAACTCACAGAGATCACCTGCCTCTGCCTCCCCAAGTGCTAGGATTAAAAGCCTGAGCCACTGCCTCCATTCAGAACCAGGGATTTGTAAGGGCAGGATGAGTCTTAACTTTTTGGAAGGCTCAGTTCCTGGAAAAGACTCAGACAAAAGTGGATAAGGGAAAAAAAGGAAGGAAGGAGGAATGTGTCTTCATGGATTTATCTTCATAGTTCCTAGGTTGGAGCTTATGACAATAATTATATTCAAGGATGAAATAAATGATTTTAGATTTACTTATGTAAATATATGTGTGTATTTGTGAAGGCTGGTGTCTCCTTGTGTACATATAAAGATGTATGTCACAAATTTGTGAGGAATCACATGTGTCAGAGTGTGCATGTGTGGGTGCACGTCACAGCACCTATGTGGAGGGCAGAGTAGAGCCTGCAGGAGTCTGTTCTCTACCTACTCTGTGAGAGCTGAGGGTTGGTTTCAGGTTGTCATATTTTCACACACTGAGACATCTCACTAGCCCTCTCCTGTTTGACTTCTATTTGGAGGATCATGCTGTCATGGTTGGGAACAGCTGTCTTCAGAACAATGCAGCCAATGTAAATCACTGTGAATATGAAGTGTTTAAAGCGTTTCTCTTACCAACATCACTTCAGGTCCTCTGAGAGCTTCAGGCTGCCGAGCCTCTGTCCCTCACTGTACCTTCTGCCCCATGACTACAAACAGAAACCTTGAGTCTCCTCTCAAGATCTTGTCCTCTTTAAGAGACTCCAACCTGCCAGTGAATCTGCCTCCCCACAAAGCCAGATAGTGGGTACACTTACCTGTGAGCAGAAGCCCCTGCCAGGGGGTACACCCCTTGCAGAAAAGCACAGAGGACTCCCCCATCAATCTTCTCACTTGCTGTCCTCCCTCTGAGGAGAAGAGCCTTAGCTCCAACACAGAACTCAGGCTCTGCTGTTTTTCTTCCTTCTGGGCTGAGATTTTTCTCAGACAGGAGCACTTCCCAGAATCCAATGGGCGGTGAGTGATGGGGTTTGAGTCCAAGCACTGCTCAGTCCCTTCCACTCTCAGTGCTGCCCTGCATCCCTCTCAACTCCCCTTTATAGTTCTCCTCAAAGGAACACATTGAGCAACAAGGCTGATAAGCATCCCCATGCCCTCAGAGAACAACAGCTCATCCCAGGGCTGACATTCGTTTTGTCCTGGTTTGGGTCTGTCCTCACCAAAAAAGGAGCCTCTGTCCTCTCTGTATGTCCTTGTGACTTAGAGACCTAGGTAAACACCCAGTCTACCCTGTGTTCTCAATGCTCTGAGAAGGCAGTATTTACTTAAAACCTACAGGAAGGTGACAGAAATGTCTCTGAGGCCTGGGAAGAAACCAGCTGAGTGATGACTAGGAATGAAGATCAATCCTTTATCATTAATGTCACAAGTCAAATTAATGATCCAGGAGAGAGGCTCAGGAGCAGTTGTGTGAGGAGTTTCATATGCTCAGTTGGGAATGAGGTGACCTGTGTGTCATTGAAAGAACTGTGGCCTCCATCTTCCTGTGGAGGGTTTCAAGGCAACAGTCTAGCATTATGTGTTGGGTGTGCACATGTCCTCTATGATCTTCCTTGGGTCACTTTTGCCCATTTCTAGATGGTTCCCTGATTATAATCTTATCTTCACCTTTGAGAGATGTCAGGAGGGAGGGGACCTTCAAAGTCTCCTTGCAGAAAGATGTTCTCAGACAAAGGAAGAAACGAGTAGATCAGAGCAGGGTCTAGGGAGGGAGCTCAAGGTTAGTCAGGACAGAGATGGATGCAGCCTGTTAGATCATGGGTCAGGGAAACAATTTTTGGAGAATTGAGCATATGCCCTGCTCTTGCCTCCTGGAGATGCCTGGGAGAACTGCAGTGTCATGTCTAGGGCTACAGCAAGCATGGTCAAAAAAGCAAATGAGAACTTCCCTGATAAGTTTGGCACAGGTAAGATGCAGGGCCTGTCCTCCCAATCACTGTGCTCTTCAGGACTCCTAATTCCTTTTACTGTAGGATGGGACTAGACAGAGTTCAAGATTTGTCCTGGGAAGCCCTGGACTAAAGTTGGAAGTAGTGTGTACCAGAAAAGGTATTCTGAGGAAAAGCCTTGTGCTCAGAAAATTTCAGAAGAAAGAACTGGGGCATTTCTCTTGACATTAAAGGACAGGAGACAGCTGGGCATGGTGGTGAATGCCTTTAATTTGAGCACTCTGGAAGCAGAGGCAGGTGGATCTCTTAGATCCAGGCCAGACTGATCAATGGGGCAAGTTCCAGGGTAGCTGGGGTTACACAGGGAGATCCTGTCTGGTAAAACCGAAAAGGAGAGGACACTAGTATATGAACTGCACATGCACCTTCTGGCCAATCACTACTGTCTGCATCCTACCTTCTCTTTGTCCAGAGGGTGCTGAGGGAATGTGCTCTTGAGTAAAAATCACATTGATTCAAATAGACATGTCTTACATATATTCTATTCTATGGTTCTTTCTCTTGCTGTGATGAAAACACCCTGAAAAAGAGCAGTTTATGAGAGCAGAGTCCATCTTCCTACTGGGGCTGTGCTGTATCATAGCAGTGAAGGAAGTCAAGGCAGAGTGCTTGCTGCTGTCTCATTTCCATGCTCACACTCTGGCTCATGCTTAGCTAGCTTTCCTATACAACCAAGAAACAAGAGCCTAGAAATGATGCTGCCCACAGTGGTCTGGGTCCTCCTGTATGAATTAAGGCATTCACTCACAGAAATCTACGGACTGAACTGACTTGGTTGACACTCTTGTTTTCTCTTTTGTTGTTGTTTATTTATTTATTTATTTATTTGTTTGTTTGTTTGTTCATTTGTTTGTTTATTTATGTAGCCTTACCACAGTTTCCCCTCCCTTTTCTCCTCCCAGTCCCTCAGCCCATTTCCCCCATTTCCATTGATCCACCTGTCTGTTTTTATGCCAATACAATACAGTTTTTCTTACTGTAGCTCTAGAGTACAGCTTGAAATCAGGAATGATAATACCTCAAGATATTCCTTTATTGTACAGGATTGTTTTAGCTATCTTGGGTTTTTTGTTGTTCCATAAAAATTTGAGTATTGTTTTTTGAATGTCTGTAATAATTGTGTTGTAATTTTGATGGGAATTGCACTCAATCTGTTCATTGACTTTGGGCCATTTTTACTGTTAATCCTAACAATCAATAAGCATGGGAGATCTTATGGTATCTTCTCTAATTTCTTTCTTTAAATACTTGAGATTCCTTTTCATAAAAGTCTTTCACTTGCTTGGTGTATTAGCTAAGGTGTCTATTGCTGTGAAGAGAAACCGTGACCATGGCCACTCTTATAAAGGAACATATTTAATTAGGGTGACTCACTTACAGTTTCAGAGGTTCAGTCTATCATCATCATGGCAGAGTGCATGGTAGTGTGCAGACCGATATGGGTTTTGAGAAGTAGCTGAGAGTCCTACATCTTCCAGGCAACAGGAAAGGGTCTGTCTGTCACAAAAGCAAAACTTGAGCAAAAGAGACCTCAAAGTCCACCACCACAGTGAAACACTTCTTTGAACAGGGCCATACTTCCTCCAACAAGGCCACACCTCCTAACAGTGCCACTTCCTTTGGGGGCCATTTTCTTTCAAACCACCAGTATTGGTTAGAGTAACACTAAGTTATTTTCTATTATTTGTGGATATTGTGAGGAGTGTTTTAGCCCTGATTTTTTTCTCAGCTCATTTATGATTTGTATATAGGAGGGCTGCTGAGTTTTTTGAGTTAATTTTGTAACCAGCCAAACCACTGAAGGTGTTTATCAGCTCTAGGGTTTCTTTGGAGAATTTTTGGGCTTGGTTATGTATATAATCATATCGTCTGTAAATAGTGATAATTCGAGTTCTTCCTTTCCAGTTAAAATCCCCTCAATCTCTGTCAGTTGTCTTATTGCTCTAGGTAAAATATCAAGTACTCTCTTCAATAGAAATGGCAGGAGTGGACAGCCTTGTCTTGTCAATGATTTTAGTGGAATTGCTTTGAGTCTTTCTCCATTTAATTTGATGCTGGCTATTGGTTTACTGTATATTGCCTTTATTATGTTTAGATATGTCCCTTGTATCCCTGTTCTCTCCAAGACATTTACCATGAAGGAGTGTTGGATTTTTTTCAAAGGCCTTGACAGCATCAAATGAGATGATCATGTGGATTTTTTCTTTCAGTTTGTTTCCATGGTGGGTTACATTGCCAGAATTTCTTATGTTGAACTATCCCAGATTCTCTGGGATGAAGCTCACTAAATTATGATGGATGGTCATTATGATGTATCCTTGTATAATTTGTGAGTTTTTATTGAGTACTTTTGCCTCTGTGTTCCTGAAGAAAATTAGTCTGAAATTCTTTTTCTTTGTTGAGTCTTTGTGTGGTTTGGTTATTAGGGTGAATGTGGCCTCATTAAAAAAAATGGAAATGTTCCTTCTGTTTCTACTTGATGGAATAATTTGAGGAGTATTGGAATTAACTCTTCTTTGAAAACATGGTAGAATTCTGTGCTAGAATCATCTGTCCTTTGACTTCTTTGGTTCGGAGAATTTTAATGACTGCTTCTATTTCCTTGAAGGTTATTTGTCTATTTAAATTGTTCATCTGATCTTGATTTACCTTTGGTAAGTGGTATCTTTGGAAAAATTGCCTATTTTTTTTTTTTGATTTTTCTGATTTCATGATATGACCTAATGAGTCATTGGATTTCCTCAGTGTCTGTTGTTATTTCCCATTTTTTATTTCTAATTTTGTTAACTGGATATTCTCTGTCTTTTAGTTAGTTGGGATAAGGGTTTGTCTCTCTTGTTGATTTTCTCAAAGAACCAACTCTTGGTTTCATTGATTCTTTGTATTGTTCTCATTGTTTGTATTTTATTGATTTAGCCCCCAGCTTCCTTATTTCCTGCTGGCATCTACTCCTCCTGAGAGTGTTTGCTTCTTTTTGTTCTAGTGCTTTCAGGTGTACTGTCATGTCACTGGTGTGATGTCTCTCTAATTTCCTCACAAAGACACTTAGTGCTATGAACTTTCCTCTTAGCACCACTTCCACTGTGTTCCATAACTTTGGGTATGTTCTGCATTTGTTTTTATGGAACTCTGGGAAGTCTTTAATTTCTTTATTTCATACTTGACTCAATGGTAATTCCATAGAGAGATGTTCAGTGTCCATTAGTTTATAGGCTATCTGTTGTTTCTATTGTTGTTTAATCCAGTTTTAATCCATTGTGGTCTGATAAGATACAGGGGATTGTTTCAATTTTCTTGTATCTATTGAGACTTGCTTTGGTGACCAAGTATTTGGTCAGTTTTGGAAAATGTTCCATGAGGTGTTGGGGAAAAGATATATTCTTGTGCATTGTGCATTTAGTTGAAATGTTCTATAGATATCTGTTAGGTCTATTTTAGTCACAATGCCTGTTAGTTATTTTATTTCTGTGTTTATTTCTGGCTGGTTGACATATACATTGGTAAGAGTGGGGTGTTGAAGTCTCTCACTATTACTGCATGTCATTCAATGTGTGATATAAGCTTTAGTAATGTTGCTTTTATAAATGTGAGTGTTCTTGGATTTGGGGCATAGATGTTCAGAATTGAGATATAGTCTTGATGGTTTTGTTCTTTGATAAACACAAAATGTACCTCTCTATCTCTTGATTAATTTTTGTTTGAACTCTATTTTGTTACATATTAGGGTAGCTATACCAGCTTACTTCTTAAGTGGTTTGATTGGAAAATGTTTTTCCAATTCTTTACTCTGATCTAGTAGTGAAGTGAGCCTCTGTCAGCTTTTGGAGCTCATATTCAGGCAGTTAGCATTGCCTTTGGTGCAGTAGGGGGTCTCTGTTCTTCACACTGATGTAGCCTGCACCTCTTCTGATTGATGTGATCTGTGCCTTAGCAGCAGAAGTCATCCATAAATAGAAACATAGCCCAACAGCATTGCAGTTGATGATCTGAGATGTCTTACTATATGTGATGGATCTTTGGGAACATAATCTAGGGACTGTTGAATTTCAGCTGGCAGGCAGGTCATGCACCTATTTTCTGACAAGTGTGGCCTGTGCCTCAAGGCTGTTTTTCCCTAAGGTAATTTGGGGCACTCTCAGTGTGACAGTTAATGCTAACTAGAACACTGTTAGTTCCTCCTCCTCCTCCATAGGGAGATTCCAGAGGAAATTCCCTATTCTCCAAGTGAGTGTCTCTCTTTGTTTGAAATGGTTATCACATGAGCTATTGTCCAAATAGAGCCAGGGAACAGTTCAAGGACATTTACCCTGAGTGTAACTTTTCCCATTTCCCAGATTCTGATCTCCGGAACACTGTGACAGAAAGAAAAATCTACTCAACCTTAAATTTCTCTACCTAGGAAGGTCTTCCCTCCTGGAAGAGCACCCCAATTCACATTATAATAACAGTCCAAGGTGAACTAAGATAAATCAAAGATGCAAGTACAGGAGGAAGAATCACAGCTGGAATCTCATAATAGGATAGGGATTAGTTTGGCCCATGACACAGGCTGGGAATTAATTTCTGTATCTATTCCTAAAACCAAGACTTCACCCAAAGCTTGATGCTGTCATTTCAGACATCCACTTCCCAGGACTTGTAATTTTCTTCACTTCGGTCCCATGGATACCAATGGCTGAGTTCTTGACAAGGGAGAAATAGTGTTTATAAGAATTAGTTATGATGTTGGGGATAAAAAACTTTTGACAGAATATTTGGGTTTTACAATGGTAAACTAAGAGTACTATGCAGGTGGGTGAGAAGCAACATTGTAGAAAAAGTTGAGATTTGACCATGGATACAAATGATTATCTGACAGGGATATGATCAGATCACCTGAACCATATGGAACAAACGGAATAAAGCCACATTCAATGCCTGAAAAGAAATGGGAAACTCCTGGTGTATAGAGACTCTAAAATCTGTTCTATTACCATAGTTGAGCTGGTCCCAACCAGAGCTGGGGTGAACATTAGTACAAGAGTACTCATGTAGCATACACAATCCCTTGATCTGTCACTGGCACACAAAAAAAAATCCCACTGAACTCTCATATGTGCACTGAGCCTGAATCTGAGATGTCCCCTGTTTTCATCACCCTGAGCCCCTCTAGCAAGGAGAAGTCCTCCCAGCCCATTCTAGCTCATTGCTGGTCCTGGCTTCATGTGCTTGGGCTAGAGAAGGATTCCCTAGCCAGCCTAGGTATCTGTGTGGTAGGTTGTGTCAATATGCCTGAGTGGCTGAGGGTCCCAGCTCTAAATCTCTGTATGTAGGCAGTTACACACTCACAGGGTCCTGTGTCAGTTGTGACATTAAATAAGTGAAAATCTAGTTTCTCTCTTACAGTTTCAGACTGTCACATTCTGAGAGGCTTTGACCATTTATCCCCAACAGGTATATTGCATTCTGATACTCATGTACATGCTTCAACACTACCATCCTCAACCTCCATGGGGTTAGAATTTCTGCATCTGATCATGGCCTTGTGTAGTAGTGCTGTACAGACAACAGACAGAAGATGGCCTGCTATGGGACCTCTGACTCTTGCAAAGGCCTCTTTCAACCAGTATTGGTCTTTCTAACATCCACCCCCAATTCTTGTTCTTACAGAACCAGGCAGAAGATTAATACAAGCAGATGTAGGAGGATTTGAGTGCTCAGAGATGGTGGGTCTCCTGTGCTGTGTGGGAGAAACAGTCTTTGCCATGTGTGAGCTGAGTTGCAGAGCTTGATCATATAGGCCTAGCATCAGGAGTCAGATGTCCATTGTCTCTTCTAGACCTCACTGATACACTGGCTGCCATGCACTAAAAACTACTGTATCCCTCTATCTTTACTGATGTCCACCACTGAGACTGGGCCAGTGCCCTCCAAGGCAATGATGTTTAAGGAAGTCCTACAGATAGGACAGGATAAGGCTTCCTATTTAGCTTCCCTGAGAAGCACCCACAAATAATCCTCAGGACTTGTGTGTAGAGAAATCTCACACATGAGACCAGGAGTGGGCCTGTCATTCCACTAAATGAGTAGACTGTATCATAACATAGCCCATATTTCCAGGTGTTTGATGGTGACTGAGATAAGGCATTGGTCCCCCAAATCAAAGGATGAGTCACAGAATGATCTGGGAGAAGGAATATAATGGGTGAAAAGTGAGCTTGAAATAGAACCATTTTCTTGGCCTGTAAAGCTCTGTCCTGCACAGTTAAGGGACAAAGTAAGGTATTTCCTGAAATGCAGGTTGCTATTTTCCTTCTCTTTCTTTCTTTCTTTCTTTCTTTCTTTCCTTCTTTCTTTCTTTCTTTCTTTCTTTCTTTCTTTTCTTTCTTTCTTTCTTTCTTTCTTTCTTTCTTTCTTTCTTTCTTTCTTTTTTTCTTCCACTTTATGTGTATGAGTATTATTACTGCATGGATATTTTTGAACCAAAACTATGTGCGGTATCCACAGAAGTTGGAAGAAGACATTGGATACCCTGGAAATGGAATTACAGATTGGTTCTGAGAAATCATGGGTGTGCCAAAAACAGAACTTGGGTCCTCTACAAGAGTAATCAGAGTTCTTCACAACTGAGGCATCTCAGCAGCACTTCTACGTGAATGACTTCAGAGTCAGATCTGACTGGTAGAAGGTAGTGAGCAAAAACATGCTAGAACTATGGATAGAAGGAACAGGTTTGCTTGGCAGATAGGGCTCTAACTTTCTCCATATGAGACCATTGTTGCTAATACACAGGATCTACGGCCAATCTCTGAAAGCATTACATCTGAAAAGTGTACAATGAGGTACCATAAGAGACAGATGTTAAGTTGCTTGAAATCAGTGACTTCTTGACCAGAGAGCGCCCTGTTAGACACATGATCTACTGGAAGGGTAAAAGCAAAGCTATGTCCTTTGCTTTTCTGTAGTAGTAACAGTGGAATGCCAGAAAACATGATTTCCTGTCCAGTAGGTGAACTTGGGAGTTCTGAAATTTTGCAGGAATTCTTCAGAGGTAGGTAACTTAGATCAAAAGTCAAATTGAACTGTTCAATTCTTTTCAGTTCCTGGAACAGACATTCACTCAAGCTGCTGTTGACCAAGATTAGCATCTCTGAAAATCAGTTTCTCACACTCCACAGACACTTGAGAAGGCTTTCATGGAAAAGAAATTGGATACATGATTGTACACAGAACTTGCCTGTCACCCATGGCCTGCCTGTGTGAGGCACAAGTACACATTGGGGTTTCTGTGCCTCAGTTTCCTAGGCATAGCATTCATGGCAAATGAATGTTGCCATGGAGATAAGGTAGCCTCAATATCAACAAGGCCCTGATACTTGGACAGGACAGCTGTCCAGATCAGCACCATCAGTTACTACTTCCCGTGAGACAGTGTTCAGTAGACTTAATCCCTGTGGACACACAGTCATCAGGAGGACCCTTGTCATCTGCCCCTCCCTTTGGATTCCTTGACCTTCCTGTAAAGTCTCACAAGCCATCAGAACAATTAGCTAAGGGTCTGGGCACCAGAGCAGGTGGGCTCTCCATGCTGAGACTCAGAAAAAGATGCCCAGTTAACTAGTGGATGCCCAGAGACTGTGTGGAGTTCACTGGAGCTAGAGTTAGGTAACCTTGTGAAGCCTCTCCACATAAGTGCTGGGAACTGAACTCAGGTCCTCTGGAAGAGCAGCATGTGCTATTAAAAACTGGGCCGTATCTGCAGTCCTTATTTCTCATTCTCTTCCTTTTTCCCATTGTGGTTCCAGTCAACCCCTAAATTCATCTTCAAGATGCCTGCCTGACTTCTGGTCCATTGCAACTGGGGCTTTGGGTGGGCATAATGCCACTACTGTTTGTGATGTTACAGTGCCTGGAAAAGGCTCAGACACATCTGGATGGATGAATGAATGAATGATGATACAAGAGCACTGATCTGAAGGAATCTCAGGTTGGTAGATAAGAAAATAGGCTAATGCAACAGTTTGACTTTTGATTTACTTAAGCATTTTAGATATGTCTATGAGAGAGAGAGAGACAGAGAGACAGAGAGACAGAGAGACAGAGAGGATATGTGTGTTTACTCATGCATGTGTCAATGTGTGAGTGTTAAAATGGTACTTTATATATATGTAGGTTAGGTAACATGAGGGAGTTGGTTCTCTGCTTCCACCAAGTTGGATCTGGGATTGAAATCAGCATGAGCCATTTTTGTGGCCATCCCATCTCTGATTTTCATTTAGAGGGTGACTCAGACATAGTTGGGAACATCAGTCTTCAGAAAATAATTGGCAATGATAATAAGCTTTGAGTAGAAATAACATGGCTCCCCCTCCCCTTCCTGTTTCCAGTTCATCAAGGGCTCCCTGCTACTGAATGACTGTCCCTCTCTGCCCTCTCCCTTCGGGCAGCCAGAACAAACCCTTAGTCCACTCTCAAGCTCCTGTCTTAGAAGGTTCAAGCCATGCCCTGAGTTCTCATTCACTGTCAAGGCATGGCCTCTGCAACTTTGTGCTGTGACACAGGTTTGCAGCTTTAGCCCAGGTTTCCACAGCCTTAGTCAGGCCACATCTTCTGCAACTCACTCTACAACCGACAGTCTAGGAGCTCCCTGTGCTGTGACCCAACTATTCTCCATTTACAACACCTGGATCCTTGTTATAGACACTACACTGAAGTAAACACATGGTGTGACGCTTACCTCTGTCACTATAAGGTTATAGAAGATCAGATATTTCCTTTGTGCCGAGAATCTGGAGAAGACTGATCAATGATGTTGCTGAGAACTGGAGTGCTCTCTCCCAGAAGAGGCTTCTCAGCCTCCCTCCATGATCACCCTCACGGAAACTACTTCTTGTTCTCTCACTCTCTCTAGCTCTCTCTTATTTTCACTGCTTTTCAAAGCTTTTTAAAGTGTTTTTTAGAATTCTCTAAATGCTTATTTATTTACCCCATTTTGTTTCCTCAGTCTTGCCCTCTACCTCTTCTAAGGCCTTCCACTCTACTTCCAATTCATGCCTCTTCTGCAGTTATTATTATTACCATCATCATCATTATTATTACACATATATTTATTTATTTTTACAGTTAGCATCATTTTATTCTTAGTAGGTTGTAGTTTTAAAATGTGGATATTGGAAATTACATCATTTCTATTTTAGATCTGCATTGTAGAATAATTAGAGAACTAGCTTTGTAGAAATATCTAATGGCGTTCTTATGACATTTCAGGGTTTATTTTAGGTATTTCCAATTTCTTAATGAAAACTACATATATATATATATATCACCCAAAGCCAAGTAAATTCTATTCTATGGAATTTGAGGGCTCCTGCATAGACCTAATAGTGACTTTTTTGGAATATGTTTTATTTTTAGATAAATGAAGATACTTTCTTTTCTGAATGGATTTAATGTAGTTACTTTTTGGAACCCAAGACCCTGATTGCCATCACATCTAATGGGAATGGTTTGTATCAGGTTCTTTGAGAAAGTCTGTGTCAAAAAATAAGGTATAGCACAATTAAGAAAGACATATTACATTATGTAGCCTCCATACCTAAAAAAATTTATGGGCAAGTACACCCACCCACATGCATATGCACACATACAGATTTTAGGAAACGAGAACCTTCATAACAAACTGGTATAGAGGATGAATTATTATATTTTGGTTGTGAGCCTAGCCTTTAACGGCTGAGCCATCTGTCCAGCCCGAGGATGAATTCTTGATTGTCTAGCTACTGAAGTTATGGGTGATCTAAATTCAAGGACGCTAACTTGAAATGAGATGCTGTGGTTTATTTTCTGACAGAGAAGCAGGCTATTAGCAATTTCTTCAAGTATGCATGAGAAATAGCATGTAGGAAAAGTCTTGGCACAAAAGTTCTTCCTTAGTTTCCTTTGAAAAATCAAAAAATGATGGGGAATTGAAGTCTTATAAATGTGTGTTGTATAAAAAACCGGTTTTTCTTCCATTTGTTGGAGGTGTTACATTGCAAGGAGACTTTATAAAATGTATCCTTATGGGAGGAGGGCTCAATGTGCTGGATTAATTTTTGACAACATTCTACTTGGTAGTGTTAAATGTATTTCTCTCTGAACTATTGTGAATTTAATGGGTCACTCTCTTTGCTTGTAGGAGATATTATTATGTGAATTACAGTGGAACATTCCAACCTAAGTATTTTTAGAGAGTTGAATAAAGATTTTGCCCCTAGTATGCTGCCCTCAAACATACCCATGGGGTATGTAAATCTCTGGAAATGAACAATGCTATTCTGCATAGACATGTTTGATAGATATACACTTAACACAGTATTTCAATAAAGTGATCAACACCCATAATTTACATGTGAATTCTATGCAAATATCTAGTGCTTAAAATTGACTCAACTACTCAAGTGGCTAAGCTTTAGTTTCACTTATATTTACCTGAGAATAACATAGGATATTGTATAAATGTCAGAAATGTCTGAGACTGGGGGCTGGAGAGATGGCTCAGAGGTTAAGAGCACTGACTGCTCTTTCCAGAGGTCCTGAGTTCAATTCCCAGCAGCCACATGGTGGCTCATAACCATCTGCAATGAGATCTGGCACCCTCTTCTGGTCTGCAGGTGTACATGCAGACAGAATGATATATACATAATAAATAAATAAATCTTTTAAAAAAAGAAATGTCTGAGATTACTGTTAGACTTCAATATGCCCTTTGGATATGATATATAGAAATATACTGGCTTTAAAATTTTTGACAAATTTTTAATTCTCATTCAGGTTTCGCTATCATGTAGTACTAATCTTTTTTGAGTAGGACAGAATTTATTTATTAAACGGATTCATTTATTTTACATCGCATTGGCGGTTTCACTCCTTCCTCTCCTCCCATTCCCTTCCCCCACCTGCACTCAGGCACCCCATCCATACTTCCTCTGTTTCTGCTCAGAGAGGGGCTAGACTCCCATGGGTGTCAACAAAGCAAGACATATCAAGTTGAGGTAAAACCAAGCCCCTCCCCTTGTATTAAGGCTGGGCAAGGCAACCCAGGATGAGGGATAGGATCCCCAAAGCCAGCCAAAGCATTAGGGACAGGCTCTGTTCCCACGGCTAGTAGTTCCACAAGTAGACCAAGGCAAACAGCTTTCACACATATGTGGAGGGCCTAGGTCGGTCCCTTGCAGGCTCCTTGGCTGTCAGTCCAGAGTCTGTGTGCTCCTATGAGCACAGGTTAGTTGGTTCTGTGGGTTCTCTTGTGATTACCTTGACCCCACTGGCTCCTACATTCCTTCTTCCCTCTCATCAACAAGAATCACTGAGCTCTGCCTAGTCTTTGGCTGTGGATCTCTGTATCTGTTTAATTGAGTCACTGGATGAAGGCTCTCTCATGAAAATTGGGGTAGTCACCAATCTGATCACTGGAGATGGCCAGTTCAGGCTACCTATCCACTGTTGCTAGGAGTCTTAGCTGGAGTCAACCTTATAGATGCATGGTAGTTTCTCTTGCACCAGGTTTCTACCTGACCACAAAATGCCCCCCAAATCAAGACATCTCTTTCACTAATCTCCCCCACCCCGTTCATCCTACAATCCAATCCTTCATATTCCAATCCCCACCTACTCCTAGTCTACCCAAGAGATCACTTCTATTTCCCTTCCCCAGGGAAATTCATTCATCTCTTTGGGCCCTCCTTGTTATCTAGCCTCTCTGGAACTGTGGACTGTAGCATGGTTATCCTTTACTTTACAGTTAATATCTACTTATGTGTGAGTACATACAATGATTGTCTTTCTAGATATAGGTTACTGAATTCAGGATGGTTTTTTCTAGTTCCATCCATTTGCCTTAAATTTTCTGATGTCATTGTTTTTAACAGCTGAGTAATACTCCACTGTTGAAATGTAACATATTTTCTTTTTCCATTCTTTGGTTGAGAAGCATCCAGGTTGTTTCCATTGCTATAAACATACTTCAGCAAGTGTCCTTGTGATATGATGGAGAATCCTTTGGCTATATTCCCAAAAGTGATATAGTTGGGTCTTGAGGTAGATTATTTCCCAATTTTCTGATAAACTGTCATATTGATTTCCAAAGTGTCTATACAAGTTTGCATTCTCACCATCAGTGGAGGAATGTTCCCCTTGTTCCATATCCTCACCATCATTTGCTGTCATCAGTCACCATCAGTTGCTGACATCAGTGTTATTGATCTTAGCCATTCTGTCAGGTGTAAGATGGAATCTCAGAATCGTTTTGATTTGAATTTCACTGATGGCTAAGGATGGTGAACATTGCTTTACAAGTATCCAACCATTTGAACTCTCTGTTTATATCTATACACCATTTCAATTGGATTATTTGTTGTTTTGATGTGTAGTTTCTTGAGTTTTTCATATATTTTGGAGATCAGCCCTCTGTCAGATGTGGGGTTGGATCTTTTCCCATTCTGTAGGCGTCTATTTTGTACTATTAACAGTAACCTTTGCTTTCACAAGTTTTTCAGTTTTGTTAGGGCCAATTTATTCATTGTTGATGTCAGTGTTTTCAATATGACTGTTCTATTCAGGAAGTTGTATACTGTGTCAATGTACTCAAGCCTACTTCCCACATTATCTTCCATCAAGTTCAGTGTTATTAGATTTATAATGAAGTCTTTGAAACACTTGGACTTGAATTTTGTGCAGGGTGATAGATATGGGTCTATTGGGATTCTTCTATACTCTAACATCCAGTCATGCCAGTCATGTTTGTTGAAGATGCTCTTTTTCCCATTGTCTAATTTTGGAACCTTTGTCAAAACTCAAGTGTCTATAGGTGTGTCAATGTATACCTGGGTATTTGAATCAATTCTATTGATCAATGTGTCTGTATTTTATGCCACTGTTTTTAACAGTGAGAGTTACACTTAGATGTGGGTATAAGGATTTGTGCTTGATATTTGCCTAGAAATTATACTGGTTTAGGAAAGTGGCCATAGTATATTTTCCACTAGGATCCATGACCTTATGAGGCAATTGTAGTTGTCTAGGATTTCAATACCAGAAATGATTTCCCTCCTATCAAGCAGATCTTAAGCCTAGTTAGACAGTTGTTGGTTATGTCCAAGATATAAGTGCCACTCTTGCAACTTGAGGGGTATCTCTGTGTGTTTACTTAGGTCTGAGCAGCTGCATGAACACAGGGCCGCAGGAGCCAGGTGGGACTAGGAAAACTTCAGCTATACTTGTCCTTACATAACCAGGCAGAAAATGAATCACAGGCACATGCAGGAAGACTTGAGTGCTCAGACATGGTGGGTCTTCTGTGCTATAAGGGATAATCGGTCTTTGCTATGTGTGAGCTGAGTTGAAGAGCTTGATGATACAGACCTATGATGTGGATTCAGATGACCATTATCTCTCCTGGACCTCACTGACCCAATCCTTCCTTGCACCAAAGGGGGCTGTGTCCCTCTGTCTGTACTGGCGTCCACTGCTGAGACTGGTCCAGTGCCCTCCAAGGCAATGATGTTCAAGGAAATCCTACAGGTAGGACAGAACAAGGTTTCCCATTGAGCTTTCCTAAGTAGTAGCCACAGACTGTCATCTTGGTGTGTATAGAAATCTCAAACATGAGACCAGGAGTTCACCTGCCATTCAGCTAAATGAGCCTGCTGGACCATAACATGAGCCAATCTTCCCAGGTGATGGATGGTGACTGAGAAGAGGCACAGGTCCCCAAAAGACAATGAATCTCAGAATGGTCAAGAAAAAAGATGAATAAGGGGTACAGGTGGGTTTGAAGCAAAACCATTTTCTTGGCCTGTAATGCTCTGTCTTTCACCAGTAAGGAACATAAAGAGATATTTCCTGAAATATAGGCTGCTGTTTTCTGTCTGTCTTTCTTTCTTTCTTTCTTTCTTTCTTTCTTTCTTTCTTTCTTTCTTTCTTCCTTCCTTCCTTCCTTCCATTCTTCCTTCTTTTCTTTCTTTCTTTCCTTCTTTCTTTCCATGTATATGGTTATTTTTACTGCATGTATATCTGTGAACCACAAATATGCATGGTGCCCACAGAAGCCAGAAGGGGCCATTGGATCCCTGGGAAATGAAATTACAAATTGCTTATGAGCTGCCATGGGTGTCCTGGGAACAGAACCTCAGTCCTCTACAAGAGAAATCATTGGTCTTAACCATTGATCCATCTCTCTAGCACTCCCAGGTGAATGTTTGCAGAGGCAAAAATATTACTGGTAGAAGGTAAAGGTGTGTTTGGCATAACTCGGTTAGGGATTCTGGGCATTTTTCATATAGTAATATTGTTACTCATACCAAGACCTAAGGTCAGTCTCTAAAAGGACTACTTCTCTAAGGAGGACAATGAGATATGATGATTGACAGATGCTAACGTTGTTTAAAATAGTGACTTCCTGGGCAGAAAGAGCCCTGTTTTAGATGCAGAATCCATTGGAAGAGAGAAAGCAAAGCTTTATCCTTTGTCTTTCTGGTTAGTGGTAAGAACATTCCAGAAAATACATGATTTCCTGTCTAGCAGTTGGGTTGCAGAGTCCTGGAATTTTGAGCAATTTCTCCAGAGGCAGGTAGTTTAGCTCGAGAGTCAAATCTAACTGTCCATTTGTTTTCACTTCCTGGAACAGACATCCCATTAAGTTGCCAGTGACTGAGATTAACATCACTGAAAAACAGCTCCTCTCCTCCCACAGAAAAATGAGAACATCTCCAGGATGAAGACACTGTATACATGATTGTACACAGAGAGCTTGCTGTCACCCATGGTCTGTGTGAGGCAGATCTACAGACTAGGGTTTCTATGTCTCAGTTTCCCAACAATAGCACCCATGGTGAATGAATGTTGCTATGGTGATAAAGTAGATTCAAATATGAACAAGGCCCTGACACAGGGACAGGAGTAGCACTGTCTGTTACTACTTGCCTGCAGGAGAGAATTCCCTAGACTTAATCCCTAAGGTCATACAGTCATCATGTCTTATGTCCTCTCTCGCTTCCCTTGGAGACCCTGATTGTCTTTTGAAGTCTCATAAGCCCATCAGAAAAATTAGCTAATGGACTGGGCAACAGTACAGCTTGAGTGTCTATGAGGAAACTCAGAAGGAGATGCCTAGTTGACTATTGGGTGCCCAGGGACTATGTGGATGGAATCCCCTGGAGTTGGAGTTAGATGAGGTTGTGATTCCTCTCACAGAGGTGTTGGGAACTGAACTCAGGTCCTTTGGAACAGCAACAAGTGCTACTGAACACTGGGTCATCTCCCCAGCCCCCCTTTCTCATTCTCTTCTCTAGATCTAGTCAACCCGTTAATTCACCTTCTAAATGCCTGTCTTCCTTCCATTCCACTGCAAGTAGGGCTTTGGTAGGACAGAACACTCCTGTTGTTATGGGATGTTCCAGTGCTTGTAAAAAGCTATGATGTCTGTTGATGAATGTATAATTGAAGAAATGAATGATTATACAAGGGTACTGACTTTTGAAGTCATCTCATGTTGGTAGATAACAATATAGGATAATACCACAGTTTGATTTCTAGTCTACAATTACTCATGAATTTTACGTAGGTGGATGAGAGAGGGAGAGAATATATATGTGTTTATTCATGCATGTATCACTGTATGGATAAGAAAATGCTACTGTTCTTATAAGGAAGACAGAGGACATGAGAGAATTGGTTGTCCCCTTCCACCAAGTTGAATCTTGGTATTGAACTCAGCATGACAGCCTTGTAAGCAAGTGCCTTTACCCACTTATCCACTTTGGTGGCCCACCTGGTTATTATTTTCATTTAAAGAGAAACATTATAATACTTGGGAACATCAGTCTTCAGAAAATAATTGCCAATGAGGAAAACTTTGACTAGAAAACAGTTGGGTTCCTGCTGCCCTTACTGTTTCCAGTTCACCAATGGATTCCTGCTCTGACATTTGTCCCTCTCTCTCCTCTCCCTTCAGGCTGCAAAAACAAACCCTTTCCCCTCTCAAGCTCCTCTCATAGAAGACTTCAGTCATACTCTGTGTTCCCATCCACTGACAAGGCATGGTCTCCACAACTTTGCATCAGGACACTAATCTGAAGCTTTAGGCCATATTCCCACAGCTTTAATCAGGCCACATCTCCTGCGGCTCACTCTAGAACAAAGAGTTTAGAAACTTCCTGTATTGTGACTCATATGCCCTCAGTTTACAATACCTGACTCCTCCAAGCTCCTTGTCACACACACTACACTGAACTAAACAGCTGTTGTGAAACTTCCCCCCTGCCCCAATAAAGTTATAGATCACACCTTTCCTGTGTGCTGGGGATTTGGAGAAGACTGCTCAATGACGTTGCCCAGAAGTTGAGTGTGCTCTCAGAAGAGGCCCCTTGGACTCCTGCCATGATCACTCTCGTGGCAGCTGTTTCTATTCTCTCATTCTCCCTAGCTCTTTCTCGTTTTCACTCCTCTTTAAAGTTTTACAAGTATTTTTTTAGAATTTTCTACATGCTTATTGTATTTACCATTTTCATTCCTCAGTCTCACCCTCTACCTCCTTCCATGCCTTCCACTCTCTCTAATTCATGTATTTTCTATAGTTATTACTATTATACATTTATTTCTGTAAAATTTATGAATATATGAATACAATCTACTGGGCCCATTTAGTGTTGCTCATGTGTATATGTGTTTATGGCTGATCATGTGGGATAGGATAATCTATCATAGACTCGTCCTTGAAGAACACTGTTTCTCTTCTCTCTCTCTCTCTCTCTCTCTCTCTCTCTCTCTCTCTCTCTCTCTCCCAACATTCATTAATTACTGTATCACTTTTTTTATGGGTGGAGCCTTGGGAGATTTCATCATTTATGATAGCATGAAAGTTGGTGTTGTCATTGTTTGAGTCTTGTTTAGGCAGGCATATTGTTGACAACTCTTGGTTCTAACTTCTTTGTCATACAGAGAAGACAAAATCTCACAATAGACATCTTGGTCCTCTGACTTTTATAATCCTTCCATCTTAACATTTGAGATAACCCCTGAGCTCCAAACAAATAGATTGTGATGTCTGTTCTATATATTTAGAAAAATTTTGGAATTCTTTACTGGTCTCCATCTGTGCAAATAGAGGCTTCTTAGATGACTATAGGAACTACACTTAGCTGTAAGTATAAGGATGTGTGCTTCAATTTATCTAGAAATATCAAGAAAGTGCCCTTAGTATGTCCTCCTCTAGGATCTATGACCTTACTAGCCAATTGTAGTTGTCTAGGATTCCAATACCAGAAATGATTTCCCTCCTGTGAAGCAGGCTTTAAGTCTAATTAGAAAGTTGTTGGTTACCTCCAACATGTAAGCGCCACTCTTTCTTGCAACTTTAGGGCTATCTTCATATGTTGTTTATTGCTGAGGCTTGTAGACATCACAACTGAGTAGGAATACTGATTGTTTTCCTCTGTTTCCAGCTTTTATAGTAATTTCAACTACTACAAGATCTGTTTTTCAGGGAGAAGACATCTGAGTCAGATCCAGTTAGATTCCTCAAAGCCTTGTGTTCTATTAGTGCAGCATGTCCTCCATAACAAGGACCTATCTTCAAATTCTCAGAGACAAGCAGGGGCAACAGTAATAGCCTGTATTGTTTGGGGAATCTCTTGGACTAGCCTGACCAATAATTTGAGAGGAAGTTTCTCATTCCTGGTTCTGGGTTTTTGTAGGTGGGGAGCATTTTCATCCCAAGTAGTACAACTTTATATATATAATTTTAGTGAAACATAACATATTAATATTATATGAGGCCCTATAATGTTTCAAAGATCCTTAATATTATTTATCCCTCTTCTGTGCTTCTTCCTCTGGATTGCGCTCATTCACATTTGCAATTCAAGAACACCCCTTTGGTCCAGTCCCCCTCCATAGCATCTGTACATTGCTTCTCCTGCTGCCATTGTCATTTTTAACTTTCCTACTTTCTCTGGCTTTCCTGGTTATGGGAATTATAAATGTGGCAGAATATATGGCTGTATTTCCTGGTCTCAGTTACCTCAGTCATTATATTTTCTAGTTCCACTCATTTACCTGCAAATTTTAAGCTTACTTTTTTTTTTCTTACAGCTGAATAATTTTACTGGGTATATGCACACATGGGAAAATAAACTACAAAATCATCCCAAAAGATGTAGAAAAAGATTTTAACAGCATTTAAAATGTCTTTATGGAAAACGTCCTGGTGAGAATAATGATGGTAGGAACACGCATCAATAAAGTAAAGGTTTTGTATGGCAAAGCCACAGTTAACGTCATCCAAAAAGAGAAAAAACTTGACGTAATCTCATTAAACCCATGAATAGGACAAGGTTGTCCATTATCTCCACTCCTTTTAAATACAGTGCTGGAAACACTGGCTGGAAAATTAGACAATAGGAGGACATGAAAGACACATAAATAGGGAAAAAGAAGTTAAACTATCCCTATTTGCAGATGACATTATATTATTCAGAAAAGACCACAAAATTCCACTAGAAAACTTCTAGGAGCAATCAACAATTTCTGCACAGTGGCAGGATACAAATCTACCTTACAAACATGAGTGGTTTCTCTCTCCACCAATACCAAGCACACTGGGAAAAGTATTGTTGCCAAACTCCCATCCACATTGGCCTCAAAAAGACTAAGAATAAACATAACCAAGGGGGTGTAAGACTTCAACTATGAAAACTTTAAATCTCTGAAGAAAAAGATTGAAGAAGGCAGGAAAAAAGGAAAAACAACCTATGTTAAACCTATGGATTGATATAATAAATATTGTGAAAATAAAGATTCTAACCAGACAATTTGCAGACTCAATTCTCAATGGAGTCACCACTCAGGGTGATTTTCATGAGGCCCAGGAGTTGTGTGAGAAGATTCATGGGTTGAAAAAAGCAAGAGATGACCTGAGTCCTGGAGAGGAGTCGGTGGCTCCATCATCTGAGGGAGAATTTCAGAGGGAATCTTCAGCTTCCTGTGATGGCTGAGCTGTGCATGGGGTCTGTCCATGTCCTTCCTGGGATGCAGAGACCTAGCTGAGCAACCAGTCTGCCCTGAGTACCCACTATTCTCAGTGCTCTGGGAAGGTGGGATTTACTCCCAGCAGGAAAGTGACAGAGATGTAGCTGAGAGCTACAAAGAGACCAGCTGTGTAGTGACTAGGGTTCAAGATCAATCCTATATGACTAATGTCACCAAATTCCTGACCCAAGAAGGAGGCACAGAAGCATGAGGAGTTTCATGTCCTCAGTATTGGGGAAGAGGTGACCAGTGTGTCCATGAAAGTATTGTGGGATCCCTCTTTCTATGGAGGATTTCAAGGCAGCTTTCAGCATCTTTTGGTGCCTGAGCTGTGTATTGGGTAAGCCCATATCCTCTCTGATGTTCTTGAGCATCTTATGCCCTTTGTCTAGATGATTTCCCAGAGAGAATCCTATCTTTCCTTATGAGAGATGCCAGGAGGGTTGGGAGTTCATATTGTGTAGGCAGAAAAGTATTCTCAGACACAGGAAACAGCCAGTGGGTCAGAGCAGGGTTTTGGGAGAGAGCTTCAGGTTAGTAGGGACAGGGATGGAAACCAGTCTGCTAGGCAAAGAAAGCTCAGGGACATGATTTTGTGAGTGTTGAGCTTGTGTCTTAATATTGTCCCCTAGAGATCAATAGGAGAACTGAAATCTCATGCCTAGGGCTGCAGCATCAACTGTCAGTATTTCAAATGTCAACTGTCTGGATCTTCAGCACTGGTGGGATGTGAGGCCTCTCACCCTGATCACTGTGCTCTTCATACACCCTAATACCATCTAGGGTAGGGTAGGTCTAGATGGTTTCTGATTTTTCTTGGGAAGCCCTGGACCAAAGTCAGGACCAGTTAACATCTGACTTTACCTTCTAGCTTCTTTAATGGTCTGTCAGTCAACTAGCCCTGGGGCTTCATGAGAACTGAGATTTATCTTATACTTTTGAAAGAATTACGGCCTTGAAAATCTCAAATACCTGTGGAAATTAATGAATAAATGAATGATATCCCAGGACACTGTAGGCCTAGTCGATTATTTAAGAATTTCATAGGTTTGGGAATACAGAGTTTTTTTTTTCATTTAGTTTAAATTTTTTACACTTATTTACAAATTATATTTGTGTGAGAATTTGGGTTCAAGACTACAGCTCATTGTGGGTGGGTGAGTGCTGCAAACAGTGGAGGTCAGAGAAAATCCTATGTTCATTCATTCTTAGGTCATCCAACAATGAGGCAAATGCCAATATCCACTAAACCGTGTCACTGATCAACATCAGCTTGATTTTTTTTATGTAGGCTGTCATACCTGAGAATACCAGTCTTTACAATATTGTAGTCATGCTGAATAAGTTTGGGTAAAAATAATCTGACCTTACCTTCCTTTTGATGCTTTTTTTTAACCAAAATCTTCCTGATGGTAACCTCTTTTTGGCTCTGTCTTCTCCCCTACAATCCCTGAAACTCCTCTCAGGTCATTGCGCCATTTACAAACTCCAAACAGTAGGTGTGTTCTCTCCTCTCATACATTCTCAGGTTATGGTCTCCACACCTTTAAGGGGAGCCCTGAACAGGTAGTGTGCTTTGGAATATTAGTTGAAGATGTGTTACATTTGTTTATGCTGTGGAATGTTTGTTTATTGATGCAAAGATGTGCTGCATTCTTTTATGTTGCACTTGTTTCACTCTATGAAGCTGTGTTACTTTGCCCGTCTAAAACACCTGATTGGTGTAATAAAGAGCTGAACATTCAAAAGCTAGCAGGAGAAAGGACCACATGTGAACAAGGCTGAGGAGCATCCCTGTGCCCTGAGAAAACAGTAGCTTAACCCAGGGCTGCCCTCTACTCTATTCTGGCCTTTGTCTGTCAGCAATGAAGAGGGAGTCTCTGCACTTCCTGTGGGATGCACAAACAGAACTACACACACAGTCTACCCTGTGATCTCCGTGTTGCAGAAAGATGGAATTAGTCTCAGCAAGATGGGGAAAGAGATGTCTTTGAGGGCTGTAAAGGGACCAGGTGCTGCGTGATGCATGAGGAAAGGGACAGAACTATTCTCACTGAAGTCACAAGGCAAGGGTCTGACTCAGGACACAGGCCCAGGAGCAGATGGGTCATGAGTCTGACATCCTGGGTATGTTGGACTAGGAGACCTGAGTCATGGAAAGAAGGTGTGGATTCTACTGTCTCATGCTTAGTTGCAAGACAATGTTCTCACTCACTGCTTACTGAGTTGTGTCATGAGTCTGCCTATGAGTTCCCTGGGCCTTCTAAGATATCTTGGATATCAGTCTAGGTCATTCCCATTTGGTACCCTCTTATTCACCAGAAAACTACATTAAGTGGGGAACTGAATATGATCCCTTGCCAATGTAGCAGACACAGGAAGGAGCCAGTAGGTCTGAGAAGGCTGTGTCTGTGACTTCCAGTCTGTAGTGACAGAAGTGGAAGCCAGGCTACAAGGTAAGGTCCTGATTCAGACAAATACTTTTCTGAGTATTGATTGTGTGGCCTGATAGTGCCCCTGTTTATCACTAGAGGAACTGCAGCTCATGTCTAGGTAGCTGTACACATCACCAGAACCTGTTGCCATTTCCTTAAAGGAGAGAATTACCTGAACTAGAACTCAGAAAATAAGCACTTGTCAGGAGGACCTGTGTCCTCTGGTTCTCTCCTTGACCATTATCCTCCAGTGAAGTCTCATAAGCCCATCAGGACAGTTAGTTAATGGCCTGGATACCTGTTGAGTTATGTTCCCTTGATGACACCCAGAGAGGATGACCAAGGGACCTAGGCCAAACAAGACTGTCATGACAGTGTGTCAGCTGGCTCCACACAATTCAAAACTTTGACCCCTAAAAGTCACTGTTCCCTGCCTTCAGAAAGTTAAAATACAAACCTAGGAAAATGATTTTCAGGGCTGCCTGGAGCTAAGTCTTAGACAAACGTCTGCAGACAGGGCTTCTTGGGCCTCACTTCTCTGTGAGGCTACCCTTTTTCCTAAAGTAGGCCCAACATTCATTCCTCAGGGTCTTTCTCAGGGACTCATTCCTGGAGAGAATCCAAAAAGTATAGATACCTTAGACTGATGTCCTTGAGCTGATATGTTGGGGGCGAGTTACCCATCATGCATCCAGATGCCTGCAAGGTGAGGTCAAATGAAGGATTCTGACTTATTGTCATTATTGTATACCATGTGTGTCCTGCGCTAAATGCTTAAACCCCAAGATGGGAACACAATGCAGAAGGGATGTGTGCAGAGGCCAGATCTTATGCTCATGTGTGTGGCCAATGGAATGAATCCTACACAGCACCCAGAGTTCACAGAGACTCACTTACTGTACATGTAAAGGTACATGGTGGTTGATGTAATTTCTGCATGTATGTTTGAGGTCTGTAAGTGATAGAATCCTCTGTCTTTCTGGGTTACATTGTGAAGCAGCTGGGATTATTTTCTGTATAATATCTCTCTACCACTATTTTCAAGATCACTCACACTTGCATTGCTGGTCAGTACATATAGTGAAATTCTGAGGCTTCTACTCCTCACCCCTTTGAACCAGGCAAAGCCTAGCAGATTCTCTGGCAGATGGTCGGCATGTACATGGATGTTTTCTCCTTCAACCACTTGGTGTAGCACTGATTCCATGGTGACTTGGACAGTTGTGGGAAGATGCCAGCATGTTAAAAGGGAGTCTAGAGGAGAGAAAAACAATACTGTTCTGGTATGTTCATCATTTAGCCTAGGCGTGTGGGTAGGGGTGTTCCCATCCTCCTTGAGGGAGGTGAGCAACATGACCTCCATTCCCTCAAAGCCTCTAATTATGTCCTTCCCTCTATGTGAGATTCTTTGCTTAGGAATTGTCCTGGCTCCCCACACATATCCCTCGTCACATAAAGAATATTTTGTGCAAGGAGCAATGCCTCTCTGAACTCCTCTTCTAGAGAATCCTCATTTTCT